>AWOL01S0039958.1:4763-15464 GCA_000715115.1 Nicotiana otophora
GTTAAGGCTACCGACATAGCAGAACAGTATGCTCAGTTGTATATCAAGGAAATAGTCAGGTTGCATAGTACTCCAGTTACTATTATCTCAGATCGAGGGGCAAAGTTCACAGCTAATTTTTGGAAGAATCTTCAGTAAGCTTTGGGTACTTAGGCGAATCTTAGTACAGCCTTTCACTCGCAGACTGACGGGCAGGCAGAGCGGACTATTCAGACGCTCGAGGATAGGTTGCGCGCTTGTGTTCTTGACTTCAAAGGTAGTTGGGATGATTATTTACCACTCATAGAATTTGCATACAACAATACCTATCATGTTAGCATTCAAATGGCACCGTTCGAGGCTTTATATGGTAGGAGATGTAGATCTCCCATTGGGTGGTTCGAAATTGGGGAAGCAGAGTTGATAGGGCCAGACCTCGTGCATCAGGCTATGGAAAAAGTTAAAATAATTAAGGAGCGGTTGAAGACTGCTCAGAGTCATCAGAAATCCTATTCGAATGTTCGTCGTAGGGATTTGGAGTTCAAAGAAGATGATTGGGTATTTTTAAAAGTTTTCCCCATGAAAGGGGTAATGCAATTTGGTAAGAAAGGGAAACTGAGTCTGAGGTATGTCGGACCATACAAAATCATTTAGAGGATCGGTGAGGTAGCATACAAGCTTGAGCTACCACCTGAGATGTCATTAGTACACCCGGTGTTTCATGTGTCTATGTTAAGGAAAGTAGCTGGAGACCCGACAGCCATTGTTCCGGTTGAGACTATTGAGGTAAATGAAGAATTGACTTATGAAGAGATTTCAGTTTCTATTATTGATCGGCAAGTCCAAAAGTTGAGAAACAAAGAAATTGCATCCGTGAAAGTGTTGTGGCGAAACCAACAGGTTGACGAAGCTACTTGGGAGGCTGCGGAAGAAATGAAGAAAAAGTATCCTTATTTGTTTGAATGACCATGTATTTATAAAGTTTTGATCTAGAAAAATTATAAGACTTACTTTTTATGAATTTTGTATCGTTTGAACAATTGGCGTTAAGGGTGTTCCTTTCCGAAAATATATTGCTTATGTGGCCACAGTTGGTATTATTTTGTATTATGTTACGTCTTTGGATCATGTATATGTTGTTCAGATGTGTTTCTGGGGCTCACTGATAGGTGGATAGGCCTAATTACAAAGGAAACTCTCGCGAAATATTTGGAAATTTAGGGAGTTAGTCAAATTTTGGGTTGTTGTTGTGTGGTATGAAAGACTAAGTTGCATAGGATGTTAATAACAGAATTTGACCCCTATTCGAGGATGAATGATCCTAAGCGGGGGAGAATGTAACGCCCCAGAAAATTTTAAAGTACTTAAATGTAAGGCCTGGTAAAATTTGCAAAGAAAATAATATTTTATGGTGCCGGACTAGGCTTACGTGTTTGAGGGTTATAGAAATTCTTCGTGGCGAGCTTGCAAGCACGGCTCGGACTTTTTGGGTTGAACAATGCATGGGAATGAAAAGAAAACTTTTTGGCAGACAAATGTAATTCTGCGGTCCATTATGCGACCGCAGAATCACTCTGCGGGCCGCATAATGGCCGTAGAAGTGAGCAGGAGAAGGGCCAGTCCGGGGAAATTATGGTCGATTATGAGACCTCATAACTATTTTGCGGTGCATTATGAGATCGCATAATAGTTATGCGGATCGCATAGTGACCGCATACACAAATAGATTTTGGCCAACTTTGGACACCAATATGCGACCGATATGCGGTCTGCATTGCAGAACCTGTTCCGGAACTTCATTTTTGGGTTTTTAAAACCTGACCCTACTTCTTTAAATACACGTTTCGGGCCATTTTTGAGAGATAATCTGACATTGTAGAGTAAGAGAGGGTGTCCTAGAGTGAGAAGGTGTTCTCCAATATTTGTTCTTCAATTCTTGCCCAAGTTTTGGAAGATTGAGAAGGGAAGCTCACTAGGTCTTCACCCTAGAGGTAAGATTCTATACCCTAATCCTCAATTTCGAATTTTGTGTAGAAATGGATAATAAGCAAGATAATTTCTGGGCAATAGGGCTGGTTATTGTACATGCATGTGTTATCAAGGGGTGTAGAAAGATTGTTGAGCTAAGAATGATAAAGGTTGGGTTGTGGGATGATAGAATCCTCCATAAAAGGATATTGAAAACTTAATGCACATCTGGTGTTTGATAAAATGCTCAAATGAGCTAGAACCATGATCATCTTCCTAATTTTGGTTTAATTTGTTATATTTCTAAAATGATTGAAGTTGCTAAGAATTTTGGAACATTTAGAGTGTAAGAAAGCTCAAGTGAGGTATGTTGGCTAAACTCTTTTTTAAGAGTTGGAATTCTCATTATACTTGTGAGTTCCAAGATGTTGATTATAAATCGAGTATTCTGATGAGCTTTGTGATGAAGATATATGTTCAATTCGTATTCAAATGCTCTTATCATATTGCATTATAAATTGAGGATGTGTCCCAAACTATGGATTACGTATCCACATGTTATAATTTCTAGTCATGATTTATGTGAAAGGTATTATGCCAAGTTGTGTAGAGATTGTGATACACCTTCACCCGCATAAATTGGGGTGAGGCGGCATGACCGCTTTGTGTGGGGATTATGGTAGAGAGATCGTGATTGTGATACACCTCCACCCGCATATATATTGGGATTAGGCGGCATGACCGCTTTGTGTAGGAATTATGATATTGTGGGACTGCCCCTCCACCCGCTTACATTTGGGTGAGGCGGTACGACCGCTTTGTGTATAATTTTGGTATTGTTGTGGCACCAGCACCCGCATACACTGGGGTGAGGCGGCATAGCCGCTTTGTGTAAGTTCTTAGTACTGTGGTTATATATCCACACGCATACATTGGGGTGAGGCGGCAGGGCTGCTTGATTAGAGTTGTGGTATAGTATGTACACCTCCACTTGTATACATCGGGTGAGGCGGTGGGGCCGCTTGGTGTGAAGATGGTTAATAAGCTTGCTATGGTTGAGATAGTTATCTATATTATTCTATTGCCGTAATGGTTCATCATAATTATCTTGTATTTCTAAATTCTTAAATTGGTGTTTAGTTTTCATACTAATACTATTCGACGGTTCTAACGTCCCTTTTGCCGGGGGCGCTGCATCTTTAAATGGATGCAGGTGGTTCCACAACAGGAGACATTGATCGGTGATAGCAGTACACCTTCTTCCCAGCTGACTTGATGAGCCCCACTTCATCCCGGGGTCATGTATCTTTTGATCTTTATGTATTATGGTTGAGGTATAGCCGGGGCCTTGTTGCCGGCATTATATTGTACTCTTCTTTATCCATAGAGGCTCTATAGACATAGTGTGGGTTGTGTATTGATGTTGGGGAAAGACAAACTATATTATATTGTGGTTGTATTACTTGTTCATTTGAGACTTTAAAAATGATGAAAATATTGGTAAGACATTGGTAATTGCAGATATGACCACTTTATTATTTAATTAACGAAAACATATATTATCTTTATTCATGTATGAGTTTGGATAGAAGGAATCTAATAGGTTTGCTCGGTCGGGTTCATTCGGTTGATCGCCGGTCGCGCTCCTCGGTTTTGGGGCGTGACACCAACGAACACGTCACCTCTTACACATGTGCCATCAAGGGTAACAATTTAGAAGATGATGAAATCGAATCTGTGTTGTTGAACAAATTCGGAGAGACCCTCTCGAAGGGAGCGATGATTTGGTATCATAACCTGCCACCAAATTCCATCGCCTCATTTGCCATGTTAGCAGATTCTTTCGTAAAGGCACATGCCGGAGCCATAAAAGGCGCAACGAGGAAATCGGACCTTTTCAAGGTAAGACAAAGGGATAATGAAATGCTGAGGGAGTTTGTGTCCCCATTTCAAATGGAACGCATGGAGTTGCCACCGGTCACAAATGATTGGGCCGTTAAAGCTTTCACCCAAGGGTTGAACGAGCAGAGTTCGATAGCATCACGTCAGGTGAAACAAATATTGATCGAGTATCCAGCTGTAACTTTGGTAGATGTGCACAATCGATATCAATCAAAGATCAGGGTCAAGGACGACCAATTAGGAGCCCCTTCTGATTCAGTACATCTAGACAGGTCAGCAGTTAAAAACTAGAGGCACATCGACAGAGAGCGAAGGTCGAACAGAGACCGATATCAACCATACACCGCAGATCGTAGGAATAATGGGTCAGGACGCAATGCCGCCCAGAACAATCGAAGAAGTGATCAAGGACAGAATTCTCGGGGACTTTTGAGCAAATGTGGTTTTGATAAATATGTTGATCCTATAGAGGCACCTTGGTTATCGGAATATAACTTTAGCATCGATGCATCGGCCATTGTATCAGCAATCGGAAGGATCAAAGATACTAGGTGGCCTAGACCCATACAAAGCGATCCTTCCCAAAGAAACCCAAATTCGATGTGCAAATATCATAGCACGCATGGTCATAAGACCGAGGATTGCAGACAATTAAGGGAGGAGGTATCCCGTCTATTCAATGAGGGCCACCTTCGAGAGTTCCTCAGCGATCGAGCCAAGAATTATTTCAGAGAAAGGGACGCCAACAAGAAACAATGAACAGAAGGAACCCCAACATGTCATTCATATAATCGTCGGTGGGTCGACATTCCACAAGGACCCATACTCAAACACACTAAGGTACCAATCACTAGGAAAAAATGAACCCAAGATTATGTGCCCGAAGGCACTTTATCATTCCACAACGAAGAAGCAAAAGGCATTTCTCAGCCCCACAATGATTCGGTCTCGCAATTTCTATCTTATTAAATAAAGTTCAAGTTAAGAGTGTTTTAGTGGATTTAGGTAGCTCTACGAATATCATCCGATCGACGGTCGTGAAGCAGCTCGGCCTGCAAAATCAAATCATGCCCGCAGCTCGGGTCTTAAACCGCTTCAATATGGCTAGTGAAATGACTAAATGGGAGATTATTCTACCGGTGAACGTGGCTGGAACCATTCAAGATACCAAGTTCCACGTAATAGAGGGCGACATGAGGTACAATTCCCTACTCGGAAGGCCTTAGATCCACAATATGAGGGCAGTCCCTTCGACTCTCCACCAAGTGATGAAATTCCCGATGTCGGACGGTGTAAAAACATTATACAGGGAGCAACATGTTGCGAAGGAAATGTTTTCGGTCGATGAGGTAACACCGATATCGACACTATCAACCTCGGAAAGGTCGAGCATCAAAGGTAAACGGGAAGTCAAATAGCAATCACAGCCACCAGTCTCGACCGAATCGGGGAAGCAGGAGATAGAAGAAGAGAAGGAGGATTTTCTGACCCCTCGAACTTTTATTGTTCCCGAAGATTTTGACGCCACCAAATCAATGGTCGAAGAGCTAGAGCAGGTTATATTGATCGAGTATCTACCCGAGAGAAAGGTATACCTGGGAACATGATATGTTTTTGAGAAAATCCACTAGGCAGAGCCTAGGTCTAGTCTTTTTATATATATAGAAAAATATAAAAATAAATTGTCACAAAATCCTAAGAAGTGAAAGACATAAAACTTGCAAACTACATATAGCCTATTATCAAAGTTGAGTAGAATGCTCAACAATGATAGCACATGAGATCTAATGTAGCTTATAAAACTTAAAACTAACCCTTGAGGTCCATTACATTTATAGTCCAGTTGAGAATTTCTCCTCTTGTAAAAATAGACTCGCACGTAGGTAGCCACTGTCCAGCTCCATTTGATGCCTGCATAGCCAACTCGATTGCACTCATAACCATGTTGCATTTGCTCAAAACTGATCACATTCCATAATCCTTGATGTTGTACCAAATTATCAATGATCCTCAATGTATCATTCCATTTGATCATGCCTAAATATCCTTTAAGGTCTCTCATAAGCTTGAAGAAAATTGAACTGCCCGAATAAATTGCAAATGCATTGTTTTTGCCATCATATTTGCATGAGCTCATTTGATTATGGCTTGACTTCAATGAATGAATTCCTTCTTGAAATGTCCTACTATCTTGTCGCATCCCGATTTTAGCCCATTGTGTGTCCAAAGTGTTCTAAGTATATTTCCAAATAAACCATTGAATGTATGTTGCCCAGCATTTTGAAGCACAATGATATTGCAAACATTCGTGCATCGCCAGGTTCCTAGGGAGAAGGATACTTCGCGACGCCTGGTTAATCGCGTAGGGATGATTGTGCATCGCCAGATTACAGGCGAGACGTAGTTGGCATTTACCCTCACATCGCCAGGTATATAGCGACACCCTTGTGTCGCCTAGTTTTTGTATCGTTACAGGTCTAGCTAGGCTAGGTCCAAAGCTAGCTGGGAAGCTCGCTAAGCCTGCTGTTGCTGCTCTCCATCCTATGCATGTCAATCTTGCATTATTATGTGGTATCCTTTGCTTGTCATGAAAATGCATGAGAATGTAAGCAATACTAGGAGAGTGAGGTCCCAGCATATGGCTTAGAATAGCCCAGATTATGCTAATCCATAGTACGCTCAAATGCCATCTTGGTTCCATGCTTGTGCTTACCAATGATATTCCTTCCTGGTAATGAGCACATAGTGCTAATACCACCCATGGAGGTTCAAAACATAATGAGGCATGGATACAGTAACGTTCCATGCCCAAAATAGAAATTCTGGGCTGGAAATTACTCCTCCTTGATTTTGTGCTTTTGTCTATCTTTAACTTCCTCCCATTGGACTGAGTGCATTGCACTAATACCACCAATTGGAAGTCCATTAAATAATAGAACATAGATGTAGGCACTTCACTTGCAAAAAAGAACACTATGTTAGCAAAAATAGGTCTCATCATACTCTCCGCCACATGGATTTGAGCATAATGATCAGATGTGTATTCCCGTGAGAACTCCTTCTCCTTTAGCTGATCCTCCCCTGCCATTCCTAGTTCCTAGAAACTTTTACACGTATGTATGGACATTGCATCTTATCCTCATTCACCAATCTTCTGCTTTGTGAATCTAGCTGCCAAAAGTCATGGCATTCGATTGTCCCAACTTCAAGAGCATAATTAGCAAGATGATATGCCGATTTGTTCCCCTCTCTATATATGTGAGTGACCTTGAATATAAACCCCTCCATCAGCTACAAAATTTCCTCAACTCGATCAACTATGCACCTTGGTGGCTTCCATACACCTTCAATTATATTCTTTAATAATAATGAATCTGTCTCCAGCCATATATGTGTGTAGTTCTGCCACCTGCAGTATTTCAGTGACTCCACAATTGCTATTGCTTCTACTTCTGTGTTTGTGCCTTCAGCTATCTCCCTACCCACTGCATATATGATCTCCCCTTCTTCATCTCTCACACAGAATCCAATTGCACTTATCCCAGGATTTCCTTTCGATGCACCATTAGTATTTACCTTAAGCCAGCCCTCTACTGGCTGTTCCCATATCACTTTTTGATACTTCAGCCTTGGAGTGTAGTTTTCCATCATAACTAAGAGGTCCTGACACTTGTGAGGAACCTTTAAACCAGATTTTTTTAGTTTGAACAAGGCATTTCAAAGCAGTGAAAACCTGATATATCACCCTGCTTACTGATACTGAGTCTCCATATTTTAAACTATACCATTTCTTCCACAGTTCCCATACAATGCAAGAAGGCAAAGCTTGCATGATTGGTTTAAGTCGAGGAATTACTTGCGCAGTCCAGCACTTGGTAATGGCTTGATGCATGGACAAGCCACTCAAAGTTATACCAGCCCTCAATAGAAAATATTTCCACACTGTAGTAGTAGCAGTAGATGTGAAGAAGAGATGTACCAGTGATTCTTCTTTATGTTCTGCACAACACCAGCACTTTGATGGCATGCAATATCCTATCCTTGATAAAAAATCATCAAGAGGTAGCTTAGCTTTCCACACCTTCCACATAAAGAATGCTATTTTAAATGGCAATCCTTTTACCCAAATTATTTTGTAAGCTATTTTAGGTTCACCCTCCTTCGAACATACTCCCAAGCTGGTTTGACAGAAAACTGGCCACGAGCTTCTAGCATCCAATAAGGTAGATCAATGACATCCTCCTTAACTGGAGGTCTAATTTGCTCCACAATATGAAGTGCATACTATTCAAGTAAAAACTCGATCAGTATATTTATATTCTAATCACCATCTTCCAAAATATCATAAATATTATGAATGGATTCATCTATCCCAAACTCAGGTGGAACAAGAAAGTACAAAGCACCTAATCCTGTCCAATTATCAAACCAAAAGAAGGAGGATCCCATTTTTGGATGCCACTTAATCTGGTGCTCTATGATGTCTCTACATTTTAACATCTTCCTCCAAACATATGATCCTTTACTCCATGGAACAATTATTGCATTAAGTTTTTTGCAATACTTCTGGCTCATAAATGAACTCCAAAGGCTTGGTTTTGTTCGAAAATTCCACCACAACTTGCAGAAAAGTGCTTTAGTTACATCATGCAACGATCTAAAGCCTATTCCACCTTCCTCACATGGCATACAAAGAGTGTTCCATAATGACCAATGCCTAATGTTGCCTCCAATAGAGCTACTCCAAAAGCATTGAGCAAATAACTTATGAAGTTTGTTTATTACATAACCTGGAGGGATCACAACAGACAATAGGTGTATTGGCATACTCTGAAGTACATGCGCGATCAAAACTGCCCTGCCACCTGTCGAGAGTAGTTTGCCTTTCCATGACTGTAACTTATCAAGAACCTTAGTGATTAGTCCTTGATAATAATCCATTTTTCTTCTTGAATAAAATATTGGACATCCATGGTATGTAAAAGGGAATTCTTGCCTCATAATGCCAGTGATCCTCTCGACCTTCCTAACCACTTCCACATTAGTAAAATGTTGCATATACACAGCTGATTTGACTTTGTTTACCTTCTGCCCAAATGCAACTTCATATGCATACATGACCTCCATCACCAACTGTAGGGATGTAGCATCAAAAGAAGAGAAAATGATTGTGTCATCTGCGTATGCTAAATGATTAATTTTTGGACTCCACTTTGGTAGACCAAATCGACAAAAATATAGATTCAAATGCAAGGCATTCAAAACCCTCGACAGTGCCTCTGCAACTAAAATAAACAGTGTGGATGAGAGAGGATCTCCTTGTTTTACCCCCTTGAAGATTTGAAGAATCCATGAGGTTGTCCATTTACGAGCACAGAATACCAGTTATTACCCATAATATCATAAATCAATCCAATGAATCTTTCACAAAATCCCAGTTTCCTCAAGATCTTAGTCAAGAATAACCATGATAGTCTATCATATGCTTTCATCATATCACGCTTAATCACTACATTTGGTCCAGCTCTTGTTCTTAAGCTGATATCTGTGATTATTTCTTGAGTTAATAACACATTTTCAACAATACTTCTTCCTTTCACAAACCCTGCTTGTTCTTCAGAGATCAAGTTAGGAAGTAACTCCACCAACCTGTCGTGAATCACTCTTGAGAATATTTTGTTGACGAAGTTACTTAAACTTATAGGCCCCATATCAGAAAAGCTTACTATCTCCTTTTTCTTTGGTAAGAGTACTAGATTGGTATGTGTTACACATTTTGGAAGTTTCCTACCACAGAAGAATGCAGTAACCATACAAAAGATATCCCCTCTAATGATGTCCCAGCATGAATGGTAAAATGCACCTGTAAAACCATCTGGACCACCTGCAGATTCCCCATTAAGGCCTAAAACAGCATGCTTAATTTCTTCTCTTGTAGACATACTGATTAACTTTGCATTCTGCTCTCCATCTATCAACCAAGGCACATGGTCAATGATGCCAAATTCAGTGGGAACCTCAGTTTCACAGCATTTATCCTTAAAAAATTGACAGCTTCTTCTGCTATTTGATCTTCCTCATCTATCCAGTTGCCCATGTTGTTTTGTATCCTCTTAAGCTACAATCGTTTTCTTCGACCATTCACTTGAGCATAAAAGAACTTAGTGTTCCTGTTACCCTCTTTGAACCATGTCATCCCAGATTTTTGCTTCCAAAATTCTTCCTCAATTGCAAGATATCTAATGAGTTGCGCCTACACCAATTGCAACCTTTCCCTATTCTGTTGAGTTGGCCTTGCTTCAAATTGCCTTTCATGAATCAGAACAACCTTCTCCAAGCTTGAAATCCTTTGAAATATATCCCCATAGGTTGCTTTACTCCAAATAGAAAGTGCCTTCTTCGGTTTCTTTAATTTATGGTTGAATAAAATGAATGGATCTGTCATGAAGTCTGCATGCCAATTAGCTTTCACCATAGACTTAAAAGTCTCATTTTTTACCCAGAAGTTGAGAAACCTAAAAGGTTTCTTAATTGGATTAGCATCAATATCACACTTCAAAAGCATAGGACAGTGATCTGAACCTATCTTAGATAAGTGAGTGACTTCCAACTCTGGGAATATCTGTTGCAATTCCATATTAGCAAGACATCGATCGAGCCCCTTGAAAATACAATCCTCTTCTGCCCTGTCGTTCCACCATGTAAAGATGCTACCTTTAAAGCCAAGATCTATTAAGTTACACGTATTGATGCAATGCCTAAGATCATCGACTTCATTTAATGTAACTGGTAGGCCTTCAAACTTTTCTTCTTTATCCCATATGACATTAAAATCTTCCCCCCCCCCCCCCC
>AWOL01S0039958.1:32138-54295 GCA_000715115.1 Nicotiana otophora
ATAAATTTGGTAAGAATTAAGAAGTTTCACAAGACAGGTTAAATTGAGAACAATGTTGAGAAGAAAGATTTCCTTTCCTTTTCTTCTATTAGTCAAAGTTTGTGGAAAAGCTGACACCTAGTATACCAAATAGTTTTGTCCTTTAATTTTAAGCGTCTATATATTTGCCCATTTTGCATTAAGCTAACCATTTCAGTCACAAGGAGTTGCAAGCCAGAGAAAATATGGCTACTACTCCTGGATTTCTCACTGATTGGCCTTGGAAGCACCTCGGAAGCTTTAAGGTACCAATCATTCATGAATTTCTTTCACTTGTTCTGCTACTGTACTTTGTGCTAAACTGATTCAAATACACCGTAACTTTATTAGTTTCGGTCAAAATTATCTAATACTTTATAAATTGTTATTTTTAAAAAGTTTCATGTAAGAATTTGTTCACACATATCCAACATACTCCTTCAAATGATATATATATTTAATTTTACGCAAATAGTATCGACCTGTTATCTCAATGGATTCATTTTATATGCATTAGTAGTACAAAAACTGCCATGCTATCAATTTACTGTATTTTAATATATTGTAACAGGTAATTTATCTTGCTTTTAAGTTATTAGTTTCAGTTTTTATAGATAGTTATCTGTTTTAGATGAGTTGATAGTGTAGAAAAGAAGTTAAACTCTTAAACAATTGGAGTATAACTTTTTATTATTACAATATCATATATATTGTCATTAATTTATTTGAATATTAACATGTATAATTAATTTCTTCTTTGTTTGTGATTGGGCCGGGGTGATTAAAGTACGTGATTTTGGCTCCATGGATAGCTCACAGCGTTTATTGTTTAGCAACCAAAGAGCAACATGAGAGAGACTCCACCAATTTGCTCATACTTCCTTTTCTATTCTCAAGGATGCTTCACAACCAGCTCTGGATTAGCTTTTCCCGTTATCGAACAGCCAAAGGCAACAACCGCATTGTTGATAAAGGCATCGAGTTTGATCAAGTCGACAGAGAAAGCAACTGGTCGTTTCATTTTATCTGACACTTTTTTTTAGTTCATTATTAAATCATTTCTATATCAAAAAAATTTCAATTTTTAAATTCTCTTTTTACGTTAATGACATACTTTTATAACAATTTTCTTTAATGCATTTATTAATGATTAAAATTAGTATGAGTAAATTGGATAGTTTTTGATGAAATTTCTAAATATTAAAGAATGGTAATAATATCCAAGTGTTAGTTAAAGCAATATTGATATGGAGTTAAGAGTTGAAATCATTCCGAAGGAAAATGACTTCTGCCCAATTTTCCTTTTGGTCTTGAGAATATTTTCGGAAAAATACTCTCCATCATACTCGGCACGCCCTTAAGAGTACAAATTCTAAGGCTACTTTTGGATAAGAAAAAATTACTTAATCTCATACGGAATAGATGTTAATTGAATGATTTGTATCATACTAACGTGGAAAACTGATGATTTTCTGGCAGGGACGATCAGATAATACTGAACGGGATTTTGCTTTATGTGTTTAATACGATGAGTTCAGCAGCTTCAAACTTGCCATTGTGGAGATCAGACGGTGTAATCATGTCAATTTTTCTTCATGCGGGACCTGTTGAATTTCTCTATTATTGGCTCCACAGATCTTTGCACCATCATTATCTCTACTCTCGTTATCATTCTCATCATCACTCTTCTATTGTAACTGAGCCCATCACATGTAAGAAAATGACTTATTTTGTGAAAATTGGATTTTAATTTCATGTTATTTTGTTTCTATATTTTCTTTTTTGATGTTTTCAGCTGTGATTCATCCGTTTGCTGAGCATATAGCATATTTCCTGCTATTTGGTATTCCAACATTATCAACAGTGTTCACGGGGGCTGCTTCGCTGGCTTCTCTCTTTGGCTACATTACCTATATTGATCTCATGAATAACATGGGGCACTGCAACTTTGAGTTCATTCCCAAGTGGATTTTCTCCATCTTTCCCCCTCTCAAATACTTTATGTATACGCCCTCGTAAGTTGTTTTTCATTCAACCCGAATATTATTCCACAATTTCCATAACCTTTGTTATGCCACGAGCACAACCGGAGGCCGACAGAGCTTATATGTTATTAATTGGTTCAATTGAATTCAGCATTTTATATGAAAATTTATTAAAATTTCATCAAATATTATATTCTAAACTTGTAGTTCTAAAAATACATAAACCTTTGAGTATAAATTCCGAATTCACCCTTTGAGTGTATGGTCAAGTCTAGTGCCACATGAACATTCTTGTGAAAACTTGTTTTAAAAGATCTCTATGCAAAACTAAGGTCTCTATGAAACCTTGTTTTGATTGAAATTATTTGCTAACTATGTCGCTTGGTCGATCCTCAAACATATTATTGCATCCGTGTCAGATCCTCCATTATAATATATTTTTGAAAGATCCAACATTAGTGAGGATCAGAGCAAGGTAGTTTGCTAGCTAGTACATTAGCTAGTCCATCTTATGATTGACAATTACATTGTTGACATTGATTTCTCAGGTTTCATTCCCTGCACCATACTCAATTCCGAACAAATTATTCGCTCTTTATGCCAATCTATGACTACATCTATGGGACCCTGGACAAGTCTACTGATTCAATATATGAAAAATCACTAAAAAGGCAAGAAGATTCACCAGATGCGGTACATTTGACACATTTGACAACCCCAGAATCCATTTACCATCTCAGGCTAGGATTTTCCTCATTGGCCTCAATGCCTCAAAACAAAAAATGGTACATTTGGTTCATGTGGCCACTCACTTTGTGGACTATGATCACCAACTGTATCTATGGACGCACTTTCATTTTGGAGAGAAATAACTTGGAAAAGTTTAAATTTCAATCTTGGTCCATACCAAGATACAATTTACAGGTTATAATACATAATAGAAAAATTTTCAATTTCAGATTATACTTTTTTTTTAATTTCTTCTAAGACAGTGCTAATTTTTTTAATGGGCAGTACTTGTTGAATTGGCAATCACAAGCTATTAACAGCTTGATAGAGGATGCTATATTACAAGCAGAAGAAAAAGGTGCCAAGGTCTTAAGTCTTGGCCTTCTAAACCAGGCAAGTCAAAGTTCACCTAGTTTTTCTCTTAAAGAGGTATTGCTTGACCAGTTGATTTCTTGAATGAATTTAACTTATATGCAAGGTAAATAATTTTTATATTATTTGAGTACTTTAATTTATTATAGCAGGTACCCTACCTTATTTTTCAAGAGTGCTGATCCTTTAGACGGTTACTTATTATTGTGTTTTAAGTGACATGATAGTGCAAAAACTCTTTTAGTATATAGAAGTTAATCTCTGATTGAATTTGTTATGCTATTTTTTTGCTTAATAAGCATGATCTTAATTTACAGGGTGAGGAACTTAACAGAAATGGAGAAATTTACATAGAGAGGCACCCCAAAATCAAGATCAAGGTGGTGGATGGAAGTAGCTTGGCAGTTGCTGTTGTGTTAAACAGCATCCCTAAAGGAACAACACAAGTGTTTCTCAGAGGAAACCTCACTAAAGTTGCCTTTTCTATTGCTTCTTCTCTGTGTCAAAGGGGCATCCAGGTATTCTTACCCTTTTCGCTATTTGCTCTTTGCTTTCTTCATTAAAATCTTAATATTATATCAAGGAAAGAAAAGTTTACCTTATATACATTGCTAGTATCAGAGGCGGATCCAGGATTTGATAACTACGGGTGCCATTATTTTTAATAAAATCTACCACTAGTGAAGGAGATTGAATTAAGGTGTACATTTAATCGGTTCGATCCATGAATTAATTCGGGTCGGGTTAGTTCGATCCATTTGAATTAATTCGAGATTCGATTTACACAATTTTTGGTATATAAATAAATATGTGATCACCCACCATATTAGTTTTATTCATTTTGATGTAGTTCTTTCGATCCAAATCCTAGTGAATAATATGATTAAAAGACATAAAATAAAATTTTAAATTAGCAAAGACACCCCTTCAATCTACATGTAGCTAGATTAATGTTATGCTTATTGATGCCATCATTCTAAAAGAAATTGAAAATTTAAAAAATAGATGAATAAAGAAGAGAAAATTATTAAAATCACCTTCATACGAATTTTTGAAGGTCTATAAAAAAGAAAAATTAAAGGAAGCCAATATATAATTTAAATAAGTAATAAAAATGGATTGGACAAAGAGAGAGGAGGTATCAAGAATAGGGAATAAAATTAATTAAGAAAAGGAGCCGAAAGAAATGAAATACAACAACAACCCAGTATAATCCTAATAGTGGGGTCTGAGAAGTGTAATGTGTACGCAGACCTTACCCCTACCCTGTGATAAGACTGAGGAAGCAAGTAGGGACAAGAAGCAAGTCTTGATCCCGGATCTGGGACTTTGAATTTTGGCATTTCAACCATGGCACCAAACAGTTATTTTATTACTGAGTGTCACCTTTTAATAATATACTATACCAATAAATATATAAAATTTTATCCGAGGGTCCAGTACCGCCCCCTGCATAGATCCTCCCCTTGTTTAATACATATAAAAGAATGTATACACTATTATTGTATTTTAAATTGTTTTTTATTGTCAGCAGGTAAACTGCCTTACTTTAATTTTATTTAAACCAACATCTTACGAACGATAGCTGGATTATGGTTCAAGTGATTTGATCATTTTTTATACTATCAATGTATAAAAGAAAACTTAAAAAGGAAATTTCTTTTGTTTTTGGTAATAGAGATATTTATTAAGAAACATGTATTAAGAGTCATTATAAATTGAGACTACTGTAGGACACACAGTTCCTAGCTTGTCCTTTCAAAAGTAAAAACAACAAAAATAGGACGTGGAGCAAGATACCGTGTTAGGCTCCCAAAAACATCTAAATTATATCCATATTTAGCTAAATGGTTCGCCACTTCATTCTGCTTCATTTAATAAGAACATGCAGTCATCAATCAAATTTGATTGAAGGATAACATTGTTAAATGTGTTTTGCCTATTCTTTGTAATTCTACTATATATCCTCAAAATGATATAGTTTTCATTAGTAATAACTAGTCTTTAAATTAGCTGGCCCCACTCACTTAAACGCTCATGAATTGGCTAAACAATTCTTGATTGAAGAAGTTTTATATTAATGATTACCTAACTTTCTCATGTATAGTCATTCTTCAAACTGGCTGTGCCAACTCACTTAAGCTCTCGTTCAACTGGTCATGCCATATGGTAAAAACTTTCTGTATTCTATGATCTATAAAATGTTAATCAATTCTTGCTTGACGAATTTATTTGAAATTACCTCATTCATGAATTGGATAACCTAATTCTTGGTTGGTTAGGAAATGAAATCCCTATTACATTAGTGCGGCCAAATTTTATTTATATAATATTGATGATCACCATCTAAAATCCGTCATACACGCACCATATTTAAAGAGTGGAGAGATGATGGGCTGACATTTTAGTTGATTTTTTAAATTGTACAGTTCTTCCAATTAAATTATCATGTTCTTCGGCTTTTTTCTTTTCTTAATCGATCTTACTATTCTTAATATCAGGTGGCTACTTTGTACGAAAGTGACTACGAGAAACTTAAACTTGCTACTAGTTGTCAGGGTAAATTCGTGCTGTCAAAGACATTTGATCAGAAGGTAAAACTTCCCTCTGCGTCTCTTTTCAAAGTTCTTGTTTCCTTTTCTTCTTCTTTTTAAGTATGAAAAGTAATTAATTTTTGCGTGGGAAAAAAACGACTAGTACGAATATTTTACTTTAATATTTTCCTATTTACATATTAAGGGTTGTTAACTCGTTGTTAATAGATATGGGTAGTTGGAGATGGATTAACAGAGGAAGAACAAATGAAGGCAGCAAAAGGGACACTTTTCTTCCCATTCTCGCAGCTGCCTCCTAAAAAAGCTCGTCACGACTGTTTCTATCACCACCCTCCTGCAATGCTAGCTCCCCCTTCTCTACAAAATTTGCATGCTTGTGAGGTTTGTGAAGATTAATTTTTGTGTTCTTTCTATTTGGAGTTTATAAATGAATTTAAGTTATATACAATGTCAATTTAAAAAGAAATTATATTATCGATGTACTTTTACTTATTGTAGCAAATAACCAACTTATCTTTCAGATTATTAGTTCCGGTCATTATAAAAAGATTATCTGTAGTTAATCTAATATTGTAAGCATTATTTTACTCAATATATAAAGTTGAAGTCTCTAAAATAAGAAATGTTACTTGTTATAACATATTAAAATATACTGACACTATAAGAATTTAAAATGAGCCAGGTTACTTACGATAACAAATTAAAATGAATTGATAATTATTAAGTAAATTTTTTAATGTCAATGTATATTACTTAGGCCCTTCGTTTTATATATTTCTTTCTTCTTCTATATCATCCTCAAAAGCTTTACAGACTTGCTTTCTCTCTTTCTCTTTCTTTTTTTTTTCTTTTGTTTTAATAAAAAAATCGTTTGACATTTTGATGTATGGGAACTAGCAGAATTGGCTACCAAGAAGAGCAATGAGTGCGCCAAGAGTGGCTGGAATTGTGCATGCCTTAGAAGGATGGGATGTACATGAGTGTGGAGACAAGATGATTGACATTGAAAAGATTTGGGAAGCCAGCCTAAAGCATGGATTCAAACCTTTGGCCTTTGCTGAATGAGATAAAACAAGAAATTTGTCATCTTTAACTATAAATTAAATAATCTAAAACTGCGAGCGAGCTTATGCCTTATCTATTTCTTGTACTTTATATGGTTTTTAGTCAACTAAACAATACAAATGAAAGTTACTTTTGTTTACCCGAAAAATCAGATAATGTTAAACTTATGTATGGTTCTAAGGATACGTAATACCATTTGATATAAAGATAACAATACAAGTATTTTGATTACGAGAATGACAATGATGAACAGAAAGAATGAATAAGATCCAGTCAAACGAGCACAAGGAGATATCTTTGTATTCAGTGTGTCCATAGCTTACAAGGATTCCTCCTTTTATAGTAGAGGGTCATTACAAAAAATAATAAAATAAAGCATATAGTGGAGGACCCATGATGATTTGTCTCTTCCTCGATTCCCGCCAAGATTTTCTCTCTTTGTGCGGTTGCAACGACTCTTGTCTGTGAGCTCGATACTAGCTCGAACTCGTTACTGGGTCGAGCCCTTCGGTCTTGGCTTGATTTCGACCTTCGGGATGGGCGTCGCGCATTTTCGACCTCGAAGCAGTGCCTTGTGGATCGATTCGGTCACGGGCTCGATAAGGTTATCGAGCCGACGCCTCGAGCGACCTTCGGTCTCGAGGCTCGTTTGTACTAACTTTGGAGCTCACTCTCAAAATCCCACTCTGACTTCTTACCATTTGAACTCGATCGAACGTAGGAAGGCCGAAATCTATTTCGACCGTATACAGATAGTCCCCTCCTTTCTCACGAAGGATGCGGTGAGAATCGATGTGATTTTTGATGGTTCGATCGGGTCATAAGCCGGCGTTTTAACAGGGATCGATTATGACGTATGTGATAGATGTCCCATCGATGTAGCCTTTCAAGGTATTTAATGCATGTCAGATGGCGGTCGGCCACCTCTGATATTGAATTGTCATGATGCGAGCCTATAAATAACTCTTCCATCTAACATTTACCACTTTTACACATTCACTCCCCCAAATTTTCTCAGCTTTTCTTTCTATCTCGTCGCTACCAGAGTTTTGGTGTCGTCAATTTTATACTTTCCTTTGTCTTTCTTCCTCTCGTATCAATGGCCAAAACTTCAAAAACTGTACCTGAGAAGAAGAAGGCTTCTTCTTCACGGCCGTCCGATGACAAGGCGCCGGGTGGAGCCGTCCACCTATGACTACGTTCCCGGACCATGTACTCTGAAGATCGATTTCAAGGTTGAGAATCCTTCATCCGTCCCAGGCCGATGCGAGAACGTGTCGATGTATATGTGCTCTATAACGGAGGGTCATCTCGAGGCCGTTAGAAAAGACTGCAACTGGGGTCCCGAGGTTGTGTTGCAAATTCCATCCCCCGAAGAGTGCGTCATCACCCATGTGGATGGATTTTTAAGTGTTTACACGTATCCATTCACATTGGGTCCGGTCACCCGGTGATCATTGATTTTTGCAAAAGATATCAGGTCACCCTCGGTCAAATTCATCTCTCTCTATGGCGTATAGTAATCATACTTCACTTCCTCTCCATTAAAGTCGGGGGCTGGATTTTTCCGTAAATCAGCTCATACGGTTGTATCGGCCTCAAATCTTTCGAGGATTAATCAGACTTCATCGTCGGGCATCGAAGGCTTTGATGTCGAGTATCGACGAAGACAAATATCGGGGTTGGATGGGGCGTTATATTCGGGTGAGGACCCGTGACCTTATTCCAGAAGAGAAGATGCCGTTTCCCGAGGAATGGAATTTCGACTGTAAGTGGTTCTCATAAGACATTGCTTTTCGTATTCTTTCCCGATTTTCTTTTTGATGTTTCTTCCTGATATACAGCTGCCCCTTGGATGCCAGAAGCGGTGCCTGACCTCGAGGATTGTGTTTGGAAGTTAGCCTCGACTTCCTCTTATGCCGAACGCGCTTGGCGTGATTTGGCAAAAGGTAGATGGGAGGCCAGGAACCATGGTAAGGTTTTACTTCTCGTTTCCTTCGAAGTGTTCTTTGTGCTCCATTCGTTACCAATTTCCATTCATGCGGGTGTAACCAAGGACGCCGCTTTAAGGCCTTCGAGCGGTGAAGAAGGAACCAAGTCCCCGGTCCTGAAACCGGAGAAAGATAAGAAGTGAAAAGATGCCTCTCGGTCAGAGGGCCCCAAGCCCAAACTCAAAAGACGAGGAGGAAGGCAATTTCTCTTCTGATTGACTCGGTCCAATGACTGAGAGGAGGAGAAGAAGAAGAAGAAGAAGAAGAAGAAGAAGAAGAAGAAGAAGAAGAAGAAGGTGCCTCGGCTTTGGTGATCCGATCTGCGAGTGCTATCGAGGTCACCAAAGCTCCTGAACCGATGGCAGCTGTACCGGTCGGGGTTGGCCCCGGGATCCCGAGTCTTGATCGGAACGCCTCGAGTGATTCGCTTGGGGCTATGACAGTGGGTTATTCGCCTTCCCTTCCTAACTTTTCTGAGGAGGCATTAAAAGAAGCTCGAGAATTGAAGTCCTTCGATATGGGTGGAGGCTCTAGTGTAGGGGATCCCTTTCGGGATTGCTTTATTGGAGTCAATGATGCTTCCGATATTGGGGACGCTTCTCTTCTACTAGAAGAGGCCCAGCGTTTCATTACTCGGGTAATGATTTTACTATACTTGGTTTCTTTGTTCTTTTCCGAATTTGACTCGTGTTCGTTCCCTACTGTGCAGGCCATTAGTAGGTTTTGAGTCGACCTTAGCTAGTGTGAGGTCGAGCTTCAGAAGGTTTCGGGGGAGAGAGATGCCATGCGGCTTCTTTGCAGCCAAAAGGACGAAGCTATAAAGGACCTCCAACCGGATTTGGCTAAGGCTCGTGAAGAAGAGGACGAACTTGATAAGCAGGTGAGCCTCGTTCTGTTACAGTATGGATTTGACTCGGCTGTGGAAGTTAACCCTTCATTGTCTCAGCTGTAGCAAAAGGTTGAAAAGATCGGTCACTTCGGGAAGAAGTCGATCAAATCAAAGCTGAATGTAATCGGTGGAAGGAGACTATCGACCGCCTGGCTGCGGAAAAAGAGACCATTCTGACCAACTTATTATTGGCCGATGTTAAGCTTCGAAACGTTAAGAAAAAGGGTTCGACTCAAGCTAAGAGGATCGAGGAGCTTGAAGCTCGGCTTGCTGAAGCCAAGGCATAGGTTGAGTCATCAAAAATCTTGGCGGATAAGTCGATTGCCATATATCGGGCTGATGCCGAGGCTGCTCAGATGGAGGCATAAGAGGCGGCGGATACTGCCGACACTTGAGCACATTGGATTGTCGAACTTGCTAAATGTAGGTCTCGGAGGGAGACCCTCGAGAAGATACACGCTCGAGGTTTCGACCTTACTGAAGAAATAAAAAAGGCAAAAGCGCTCGAAGCTGAAGCTCAAGCCTTGGCTTCTGATGGCGATGATGATGATGATGACGGTAGCAAGAGAAGATCCGAGGATGGGGGAGATCCTGACAGAGAAACAAACGCCCCTGAGGATGATCAGGAAGCTTAGTTTGCAATCAATCATGTAGATATTTTTGTATATAGACAATTTGGCCGATTTGTGAAGACTTTATACGTGCCTTACAAATATTTTCACAAGGATCTTAACAATTCAATCAAATTTGGACTTCGTAGTCTCTATGATTGATTGTTCGAAGTGATGTATCCCTTAGGCTTACTAGTTGAGTCAATGATTTGAAGAAATATAATCCATAGGCGTAATAGTCGAGTGCTTGCTTGAACTCGAAATGAAAGTAGCCCATCGGCTAAAATCGTCGAGTGCATGATTTGAACTCGAAGTAATGTAGCCCATGGGTGTAATGGTCGAGTGAGTGCTTGCTCAAACTCGAAATAAAAGTAGCCCTTAGGCTTTAATCATCGAGTGAATCATTCGAACTCGAAGTAATGTAGCCCGTGGGCATAATGGTCGAGTGAGTGCTCGCTCGAACTCGAAATAAAAGTAGCCCATAGGCTTTAATCGTCGAGTGAATGATTCAAACTTGAAGTAATGTAGCCCGTGGGCGTAATGGTCGAGTGAGTGCTTGCTCAAACTCAAAATAAAAGTAGCCCGTAGGCTTTAGTCGTCGACTGAATGATTCGAACTCGAAGTAATGTAGCCCGTCCGCGTAATGGTCGAGTGAGTACTTGCTCAAACACGAAATAAAAGTAGCCCATAGGCTTTAATCGTCGAGTGAATGATTCGAACTCGAAGTAATGAATCATCGAGTGAATGATTCGGGCCGACTACATGAGCATGGTTCGTTCTGACCATTTTGGTTCTTACAACTTTTCCTACTGGAACCCCGTTGTTGCGAAATAACTTTCTTGTATCAGAACTTGATATATTTGAGGGCTAATGCCCCTAGTATTCGAGGTCGATTGTACGGAGGCCTCGGATACTTGTTGTAAGTGCAGCACGATCATAGGTTGCCTCATTAAAAACCTAGCCTAAAAACCCATTTGGGATAAAACCGGTCTAAGGAAAATAGAGTGCAACGCGTGCTTTCAAGCGATGGGTCCATCTTAGCTCTTGTTCGGAAATATAAATGAATATGGAAGGGCCGTACCTTAGCAGTAGTATCATTTCAGATATAACACATTCCAACTGCTTGATAGCTGTTTGTCGTTTATAATGCCGAGCTTGTACGATCCCTTTCCAATGTTCTTAAGAACCTAATATGGTCCTTCCCAATTTCGTCCTAATTTTCCTTCGTTCGGATTTCGGGTATTGATGGTGACATTTCTTAACATTAAGTCCCGGGGTTTGAAATGGCGAAGCTTGGTTCTTCGGTTATAATATCTTTCGATTCGCTGCTTTTGGGCGGCCAATCGGATGAGAGCAACTTCTCTTCTTTCGTTCGATAATTCGAGGCTGGTACTCATAGCCTCGTTATTTGATTCTTCCATCGTGAATAGAAATCTGGTACTGGGTTCACCGACTTCAACTGGTATCAATGCTTCGGACCCATATACTAAGGAG
Organism: Nicotiana otophora; assembly: GCA_000715115.1. Classification (NCBI taxonomy): domain Eukaryota; kingdom Viridiplantae; phylum Streptophyta; class Magnoliopsida; order Solanales; family Solanaceae; genus Nicotiana; species Nicotiana otophora. The sequence continues at coordinate 43,848 of AWOL01S0039958.1, forward strand.
AATGGGGTCGCCCTCGTACTGGATTTTGATGTTGTTCGATATGCCCAAGGGACTTCGGGCAGGATTTCTCTCCATTTTCCTTTAGCATCGTTCAACCTCTTCTTTAGGTTTTGAATGATAGTTTTGTTCGTTGATTCAGCCTGTCCGTTCCCACTGGGGTGGTATGGTGTTGATAGTATCCTTCTTATTTTGTGATCTTCGAGAAATTTTGTTAAAATGCTGCCAACGCATTGTTTTCCATTGTCACATACTATTTCGGCGGGTATCCCGAATCGGCATATGATATGATCCCAAATAAAGTCCATAACTTCTTTCTCTCTTATTTTCTCGAATGCCTGTGCTTCAACCTATTTAGAAAAATAGTCAGTCATAAATAAAATGAATTTGGCTTTAACTGAGGTCGATGGTAGAGGGCCGACGATATCCATTCCCCATTTCATGAATGGCCATGGGGATAGGACTGAGTGAAGTTGCTCTCTGGGTTGATGGATCATTGGCGCAAGCCTTTGACATTTGTCACTTTTACGAACAAATTCCTTCGCATCATTGCCCATATCGATCCAATAATACCCTGCTCTGATTATTTTCCAAACTAATGTATCGGCACCAGAGTGATTCCCGCAAGTGACCTCGTGCACTTCCCGTAGGATGTAATCAGTATCTCTCAGACCCAAGCATACTGCCAATGGTCCATCGAATGTCCTTCGATACAGCGTTCCGTCCGAAGCCAATGTGAATCGAGCAGCTTTAGTCCGTAGGGTCCTAGAATCTTTAGGGTCCGATGGGAGCTTTCCACTCTTTAAATATTCAATATACTTGTTTCTCCAATCCTAGGTTAAGCTTGTAGAATTTATCTCGGTGTGACGTTCTTTGATTACCGATCTCGAAAGTTGAACAATAGTCCCTGAGCCCGAGTCATCTACCTCGACCGACGATCCTAAATTCGCAAGCGCATCGGCCTTATTATTCTTTTCTCGTGGAACATGCCGTAAAGTCCATTGTTTGAAATGGTGCAAAGTGACAACCAGTTTGTCCAAATACCTTTGCATTTTACCTTCTCGATCTTCGAAGGTTTTGTTTACTTGACTCACCACTAGCAAAGAGTCACAATTGGCTTCAATGACTTCTGCTCCCAATTTTCTAGCTAGCTCGAGACCTAGAATCATGGCTTCATACTCGGCCTCGTTGTTAGTCAACCTGGTAGTTTTAATCGATTACCTAATAGTGTTACCCGTGGGTGGTTTCAAAACTATGCCTAGCCCGGACCCTTTCACGTTCGAAGCCCCGTCCGTAAAAAGGATCCATACCCCCGTTGATGTACCTGATTTCAACATGAGTTCTTTTTCGACTTCGGGTACGAGGGTTAGCTTGAAATCGGCCACGAGGTCTGCTAAAATGTGAGACTTGATGGCCGTACGGGCTTGATATTTGATATCGTACCCACTGAGTTCGACATCCCATTTGGCCAATCGACCTGATAGTTCGGGCTTATGCAAAATATTACGAAGTGGGTAGGCGGTTAATATGCATATTGGGTGACATTGAAAGTATGGTATTAACTTTCTAAAGCACTTATCAGTGCAAGTGCCAATTGTTTTAGGTGCGGATACCTAGTTTCCGCTTCTCCTAAGGTCCGACTTATATAATAGATGGGAAATTGTGTACCTTGCTCTTCTCGAACTAGGACACTGCTTACTGCGACTTCCGATACTCCCAAGTACAAGAAAAGTTTCTCGTCTGTTTTTGGAGTGTGAAGTAGCGGTAGGCTCGATAGATATCGTTTTAGTTCCTCTAACGCTTGCTGGCATTCCGGTGTCCAAGGGAAACGTTCTTCTTTTTCAGTAGAGAGAAAAATTTGTGACTTCGATCTAATGATCTCAAAATGAATCGGCCTAAGGCTGCAATCCGCCACGTTAGCCTTTGTACAGCTTTCACGCTGTCCACGATGGAGATGTCTTCGATGGCCTTGATTTTATCGGGGTTAATCTCGATTCCCTGATTTGATACCATGAAGCCGAGAAACTTGCCCGTATCGACCCCGAAAGCACATTTTTCGGGGTTGAGCTTCATGTTGTATCTCCTCAAAATCTGGAACGTTTCCTGCAAATGGGCCAAATGGTACTCTGCGCGCAGGGACTTAACTAGCATTTCATCAATATAAACTCCCATTGATTTACCTATTTGTTCTTCGAACATTTTATTTACTAGGCGTTGGTAAGTAGCCCCCGCATTTTTTACCCCGAAGGGCATCACATTATAATAATATATTCCATATTTGGTTAAAAATGAAGTCTTTTCCTGGTCCTCCGGGTTCATCTGGATTTGATTATACCCGAAATAGGCATTGAGAAAAGTGAGGTCTCGTGGCCGGCCGTGGCATCGATCATGCGATCGATGTTGGGCAGCGGAAAGAAATCTTTGGGGAATGCTTTGTTCAAATCCTTATAGTCCACACACATTCTAAGTTTGTTCCCTTTGTTAGGCACTACAACCACATTGGCTAACCATTCGGGATATTTCACCTCCCGAATGGACCCTATTTTGAGAAGTTTGGTTACCTCGTCCTTTATGAATGCATGCTTTTCCTCAGACTGGGGTCTTCTTTTTTGCTTCACCGGTCTGAACATATGGTCCAAGCTTAGCCGATGTGTCGCCATGTCCGGTGGGATCCTTGTTATATCTAAATGGGACCGCGCAAAATAATCAACGTTATCGATAAGCAATCATACAAGTTTATTCCTGAGTTCGGGGCTCAACCCCGTTCCCAGGTATACCTTTCGTTCGGGCCAGTGCTCGATTAGTATGACTTGCTCCAGTTCCTCAATTATAGATTTGGTGGCATCGGAATTATCGAGGATCACGAAGGATCGAGGGATCCTATGATCATCATCTTCTTCGATCTTCTGGTTATTTGGCTGGGTCGAAGCCGACGTCTGTGATTGCTATTTGGTGTTCTGTTCTTCTTCTAAGCCTGATCCCTTTATCAGCAAAGGCGAGGATATTGATTTTGCTTCCTCGACGGCGAATATTTCCTTTTGCGACCGATTGTTCTCTATACACTATTTTGACACCTCTCGATGTTGGGAATTTGAGGACCTGGTGTTGGGTTGAAGGTACAACTCTCATGTTGTGGATCCATAGCCTTCCAAGATGGCGTTGTATCTCATATTGCCTTTGATCCCGTGCAACTTTGTTTCCTGGGTGGTTCCGGCCACGTTTATTGGTAGGACTATCTCGCCTTTGGTGGTTTTACATGCCATATTAAATCCGTTTAGAACCATAGTTGCGGGTACGATCTGGTCCTGCAGGCCGAGTTGTTCTACGATCTTCAATCTGATGATGTTGGCCGAGCTACCTGGATCGATTAACACACGCTTAATTTTAGTTTTATTCATGAGTACGGATATTACCAGTGCATTGTTATGAGGTTGGACGACTCCTTCTGCATCTTCATCCTTGAAGGACAAAGTCCCCATGGGTGCATAATCTTGAGTCCGAGATCGTCTTGCCCTCACAATCTATGTTCTAGCGCGTTTAAGCACCGGTCCCTGAGGGGTATCGACACTGCTAATGATCATGTGAATGACAGGCTGCGGTGTTTCTTGCTTGTTTTGCTTGTCGAAATCCCTGTTTTTAAAATGGTTCTTCGCTCTATCACTCAAAAATTCCCGAAGGTTCCCTTTGTTAAATAAGCGGGCTACTTCCTCTCTTAGTTGCCTGCAATCTTTCGTTCTGTGGCCATGGGTGCCGTGATATTCGCACATTTGATTGGGATTCTTTTGGGCAGGATTGGTCTGAATGGGTTGAGGCCATTTAGTGTCTTTGATGCGTCCGATAGCCGACACGATGGCGGATGCACCAAGCTGAAGTTATATTTCGATAATCGAGGTGCTTCTATAGGATCGGCATATTTATCAAAGCCGCTCTTACTCATAAGTCCCCGAGAATTTTTCCCTCGATCAATCCTTCGATTATTCCAAACTGTATTGCATGCTGAACCGTTGTTCATCCGATCTGCGACGTACGGTTGATATCAGTCTCTGTTCGACCTTTGTTCTCTGTCGATCTCCCTTTGGTTTTTAGTAGCTGTCATGTTCTAATGCACGAGTCTATTGCTGGAGTTGAGTGTGTGGCTGTTGCCTCATGTTGTGCTCAATTGTTGTGGATCAAACAACAATTAATGGACTTTGGAGTTGATGTAGGTTGTATCCCCATCTTTTGTGACTATACCAGTGCAATTAGTATGACCAAGCACCCGGTTCATCACAAAAGAACTAAGCACATAGATGTTAGGCATCACTTTTTAAGGGACAACTATGAAACGTGTTTGATCACTGTGGAATTTTATGCTACTGACAAGCAAATAGCTGATATCTTTACAAATGCTCTAAGTAGAGTTCACTTTGAAAGGAACATGTTAGAATTAGGGATGATTAAGATCACCCAAAGGGAACCAGTTCTAATTCAAATTGGTTATATAATTTGTGAATTTTCTACATAATTTGATTAGATTTTTCTCAGTCTCATACTTTCACTAGTATACTCTTGTGCCATGTGCTAAAATGTCTCATTAATCTCTAATGATAGTATCTTTATTTTCTTGGAAAATTCAGATTTACACAAAAGAATTCTCAGTGAAGAACCTGGTTAATCAAGATTACATGGTATGTATTCTCCACTCAGCATATTTTGAAATAATTGTATTTGGATCATGATCAAAAGGAGAGTCTCATTTAATCCTAACCTCCCTCAAGCTTATCCATTACAAAAAGAACCAGTTTCACCCAAAGAGAGTCCCAAAACCATAATTGCCTAGATTCTAGGGAAGTCTCTAACGTCTTTTCAAACTAACTCCCAGTTGGATTAGACTCGTGAGCTTCTGAAAAGCTGTCGTTACCCAGTTAAACTCCCCCTCTTTAAATTGATTTGGCCTTACCCATATCATCACTTCTAAACTCTCCTGCCGTCAAACAACTCTCTCCATCTTCTCTCATCTCTTCTACACACACATCTAAACATATCAATGGCTAACCTTTCTGAAAATCCTTCATCACCACCCAAAGAATCCACACCCTCTCCTTCAACCACGCCCTAAACCACACCTATCACTAAAAAAATGAAGGATCAAGAGGCTTGCTCGCAAGATCTTCGCTGACAGTGAACAAATCAAGAAAATAAATGAACAATTGAAAGCAAGTCGGGCAGAGAAACCCCAAAAATTTGAAGAATCCTTTAAGTCTTCAACTGAGTGGGAAGAAACTGTTTCATCCTAAATGGAGTAGGTAACATCTGGTCCTAAGATTACATCTGAAGTAATTTCTAGGGTTACTGAGAATTTGGAGAACAGATTTGTTATGGTTGGAACTATTGCTGGGGCTGAAATCATTGAATCTAGAAATATTTGTGGTAAAGATAAAAAAAAGAATGAGGGTGCTCCAGGTGATGTGAGGGGAAGGGAAAAGAAGGAGTGATTGAATCTTTACCTACTCCTACTGAGTTGACTGAGGAGATAGGTGCTATGGTGTTGTGGAGTAGGATACCGCTGAGGAGGAAGGAAATTTGAGAGAAGAAAGGGGTAGTAGGTCTGGAGATGCAAGTGCAGCTGAAGGGCTGGTTAGGTTGAGGAAAAGGTTCCAAGAACATGTTCCATCTTTGTAGGAACCCCTCTAAGACCTACTGAAATGAGTTGTTTAACAGTTATAATCCAAAAAGGAAGAAAAGTTCAGGAGACTTCTCCTACAAGAGGAAGAGCTACAAGGAGTTAGGAGAAGCAAAGTGAGGCTGAACTGGAAAAAGCCCTAGAAGAGAGTAAAAGAAAATCTACTGCAAAGGGAAAGAAGAAAGTGAGTGAGCCTGTTTGGCAGTTGATATTAAGGAGATGGGCCTGTTTCTTTGTGATGAAGACAATGCGGAGGAGGTGGAGGCTATGACTCCAAAGGCAAAGAAAAGAAAGACTTCCAAAAAGAAGTCACCTTCAAAGCCTGCTGATGCAGAGCCTTCTACCTTTGCAAAAACACCCAGGTGTGCAAGAAAGTCTAGAAAAATGCAAATATTGGAGAAAGAGGAAGGTGAAGAAGAAGAGGAATCTGATGAAGAGCTGGACAAGATGGTTAAGTTTGGGAAAAGAACCATCTTGAAGGGTAGACTCCTCAGGGACTTGGAGGAGGAAGGCATGGTGATGCTGCTGGAAAAACTACAACTGCAGGGTTGGAAGGACACGGTCTTTCAGATGGATAGAAGGCTTGTCAGAACTGAGATTGTGGAGTTAATGGCAAATTGTGAGATACAAAATGAGAGAGTCACCAGTGTGGTGAAGAGAGTGACTATGAGCTTTGACGACAAGGAATTGGGAGAAATTCTGGGAGTACCTGCTGAAGGGTACAATGATTACAAAAGGCTAAAATGGCCAAGCCTAGAAAACCTTCCCACCCCACTTGCCATTATAAGGAAGTTTGCTGACAATGAAAAAGAGCTTCAGTCCAAGGTTGTGTACAAAAGTGAGATGAAGACTGCCCATAAAGTGCTGTTTGAATTTGTCAACAAGGTCGTATTTCCATATAGGAAAACAACGCATTGCCACCTTCATGGACCTGGTCCTTAAGAAATGCCTGGATAGTGGGAGGTAGATCAATTGGATGGATTTATCATCCAGCTTCTTGATAGGGTTCTAACTGGCACCAAAACTCATGCCATACCCTACGGTTTCATTCTCACGATTGTACTTGCTCACTTCAAGGTACCCCTCAAGAAATGGTATGTTAGTACAAGAAAAGATCACTTTAAGGCCAACACCTTGACTACATGTGTTTATGAACTCCACACTGCTCCCAAAGAACCTGGTTCATCCAAGAAGGTGCCCGTGAACAGCAAAGTGATAGCCTTGGTACAGGAGAGTGGGGCTAAGGATACTGAGATTGAGAGGCTAAAGAAAAGGCTGGTTGAAGTAGAAAATGAGAGGGATGCTCTCAGGGCTGAGCTTGCAAAGGAGAAGAAGAAGAATAAAGGCATTCTTCATGATATGTTAAAGCTACTTCAGGCCAGAAATCAAGAACCTGGTCCTTCCCCGCCTTGAAACCTTCCTAGCCTAGTTAGACAAACTAGTGACTCGGATAATTTTTTTTATTCTTTTCGCTCATGTAGCGGTACCTTTATTTTCTTCTATGCTTTGTGGATGACTAGTATCAATGATAATCAACTGTTTTTGTGCTCTAACTGTTTGTTGATGCTTCTTAGATAGCTAATATCATTAGATTGATATATGATACTTGACTCTATGATTGCATTTGAAGTAGCCCCAGTGGCCATGAGTGATATCTAATAAAATCTGGTTATCAAACATAATTATGCAACTTTTGAATGATGCCAAAAGGGGGAGGATAGGTTGTGCTTTTTACTTATGACAGTGATGTTTATAACCTAATGAACCTGGTCCTTGATGATTTGTGACTTTAAAATGAAAAGTATTCTAATATTGTGTTGATGTTGAGCTGAGTTGAAACAGGTCTTATGCTTATGAAAAGCACATAGTTTGTCATCATCAAAAAAGGGGGAATTTGTCAGCCTAAGTAAATTATTTTGATAATTAACAAATGAACTCAAGCATGAACCAGGTCCATACACAGTGTACACAGATACGAGCAGATTCGAGCACAAGGCATGCACATGAAGGAGATAAGATTAAGTGGTTGTATCTGATATCTACTGAATGAAAAGGTTGCATAATTGATAAGGAGCAGGACTCCTTACTCGAAGAGAAATCTATCCTAAGATAAAGGAAGAGTTAGAAGTTGAAAATAACTAGAACTCTTCCATCAAGGAAGAGTAAAGCATTAGACTTCTAGTTATTTCCTATTCTACTAACTCTATATATTTTAGGATATTATCATTTTACAGACACACACATACAGAAGTGAAAGCACGAATTGAGAGCAAAATAACAAGGCATTTTTTGAGCAATTCTTATGAGATTCAAGAGTATGATCCTGAAGCAACATGAACCAGATTGAAGAACCAATTCCATAAAGAGTTTTATGTGTCTTTCTTTATTTCTACTTCAAAGTGTAGTAGACATTTTGAGTTGTACCTTTCAGTTTTCTTAGAAGAAATTGTACTTGGTACCTGAGTTGTATTATTCAAGTTAGAGTTAACTTGAAGTAGTCGCAATAGCCTGTGACGTATTGCTACAAGGGTTAGAGTTAATCCTTAGGTTAGAAAGAGGTTGTAAACTCTAGTTGTATTATTCAAGTTAGAGTTAACTTGAAGCGGTCGCAATAGCCTGTTGCTTATTGCTAAAAGGGTTAGAGGTAATCCTTAGGTTTACAAGAGTTTTGTAAACTTTGTTTTTGGCTCAGTGATTTAGTGAAGTATTGGAAAAAAACCTACTGGGTAGTACGTCGTGGTTTGTTTTACCTTTTGAGCCGAGTGTTTTCCACATAAAAATACTTGTGTTCTTTACTTTCTGTATTTACTATTGTGCAATAGTAGTATAAGGAACATATACAAGAAGCAGGCCTTTCAATAATCTGTGCACGCAAAAAATTGGACACCACATAAATCACCCCCCTCTTGTGTGGTATTGAAATATAAAACATCACATATAGATTTCCTGCGAAAATAACCAAGTAAGGAAACTAGAATATGTCTATTCTAATCGCGAATCTATTCTTTGATGCCCGGATTCCATAACTTACTCTATTCAATCTTATATGCAATCTATAGTTTTCACTTTCGAGTTCAACTATAAATTCATAGATTGTACTCTATTGTTAGCTACACAATAGAATAATTAAGTGTTGATGGTAGGCTATAAAACCATATTTTAGTCGTAGTATTGCACTCTAATTATTGCATTTTACGTGTGTTTGATCTTAAATGATAGTGGATTACACATTTACACTCATTACGTATTTTATGCCTTGCAGGAAATGATTCCAAACTATTAAGGTAACTTGAAGCTAAATCAAACAAGTTGGTGCTTTGAAGTATGAGTAGAAGCCCAAGTGGTTAAGTCGGGATCACGTTCGGGGATCAAGGACCAAGTCCGGATGTCAAAAAGTGGATAAAACAATTTACTCTAAGAAAACATCACTGTCACCGCATAGGGTGCCACATGGTACGACATGACTGTATAAAAGTTGATGCCTGGCAGAATTCACCTTTCTGAACTTCCTCACAAGCGCATTGCATGTCGCGAAACGAGTGTAAAAATTTGTCATAGTTGTTTCCTGTTTCAGCTAGGAAAGAGTAGTTTCGTCCGGGCCCATTCCTACAGGGTATAATTACACCAAAAATATATTTTTGAAGGGACTTTGGACCTACAAAAGATTTGAGAAGCAACCCAGGCAAAAGACACAAGAATTCATCAAGATTTCAACCAACAATCGGTGCAATACGGGAGTTTGTATCGAATAATTAGCATAGATGATTTCTTTGTTTGTAAACCTTATTGAGATGACAGTTTTCATTGCTATGGAGTAATTTCCTGTAGGGTGTTGACAGATACAGTGTTTTGATAACTTGATTAGGGATTCGATTCGTGATAATTGTTGGAATTAATTGATGGAGTTTTAATTCGTATTGTGGAGTTATTTATTATTTTGCTTAATCGAAAGAGGAGCTTAATAGTGAATTTCTTTACATATTATGCTCTAATTTAAATTAGTGATTCAAGTAGGTAATCGAAATAGCCTCTTGAATTATTAATCTAACTAGAAAATAGGGAAATATTCGTGAGAAGTTACCCTTTAGATCATAACCACCATTTTATTGTTGCAATTGTTTACCGTACTCCAATTGGATTAATTACTTAATTTAACATTTAAGCGAAAGAGGAACCTTAATTTCAAGTGTAATTTGATTATATGTTGAATTCGTGAGAATCAACAGTATTATAGAGTGAACTAACTCAAGAATTTGATCCCGAGTCAATTATCTTGCACATGTCTAGTCAATTACCCTTATTTCTCTTATTGATATTTCTTCATTGCTCATCTGATTTCCTTTGTGGTCAATTGTTAATTGCTTAATTTTTAGTAGTTAATCATAATAATAGTCATCAAATCAAGTGTTAATTTTCCTGGATAATAATCAACTGAAGATTATTCGAACACTGTTTAAATCCATTTCCTGTGGAGACGATAATTAAACTATATTACTTTGACTAGCAAGCAATAATTTTGTATTGTGTTTTGCGCTTATCAGTGCAAGATTGAATAATAGTAAATTAATATGATAAACCAAGCAAAACAATCAACCGTCAAACTACAATAGTCAATAACGACCTATAACCCCAGAATAACGAGGTTCTTAGACACTCATGATATAGTTAGACAATTTCATAAGTGTTGAATAGTTGAAAATACTAAGAAAGATGACGAAAACCTGAGAATCCTTTCTCCAGAGTGTTCTGTGCTTGTGTTTGCTTTTCAAAGTAGCCCCCCCCCCCCCCA
>AWOL01S0039958.1:55624-90220 GCA_000715115.1 Nicotiana otophora
CAAAACAAAATACGTTTATATTTCTCTTTATACGAATTTGGGGTGTGTAGGGCCCAAAAACCTTGTCCCGAGCAAAGTAGGAGAGTTTTGTATCACCCAGTATCCAGGGTAGCGCGTCGCGCTAGTCCTGGCACTACCCAGGGCGCTACATTGGCCATTTTTTATTTTGTTCCCTTTTTTGCTTCAATTCGTGCCCTTTTGTCCCACATTACTTCCGGGTGACTCCTACACATAAAAACACTGCGAAATCATTACATTACACAGCCGAAATCCACTAAATTTGAGTAAAATGCAAGGCAATATGCATATAAATATACATACTTTAAGCCAAATATCAACACCCCACACTTAAACGTTGCTCGTCCTTGAGTCAACCAATAATTCACATTATTCTTGAGCACTTTATATTTACACATTTGAAGCACACTACACCAATGACCATGGTTGATAGCAACAATTAAATTATAGCATACACAATCACTTAAACTTCCCTTTACTTATGTCATTCTTCAAAAATATTCACAACAAAGACAACATGCTCATAACAATCCTCGACTCAAAATTGACTCAATGTCACAATGCACTCATGGCTTGAACATCCAACATCATAGAAAAATCTAATAATGTTACCTATCCCTCATGAAACCATGTCCCCTCACAACAAGAACAAGAGAATAAGTTAAATCCACAAATTCAAATCAAATGCTCAAATATATTTTAAGAACTCACATATATAAAACAAATCGCTCACTCTCCCAAAAGAAGTCACATGCATGCAATTGGTACCATAGGCTTGCCCTTAATATAAATCTCTACTAATGTAAGCTTGCTCGATCTAAAATCAATTACGGTTTTTCTGTGGTTGTAATGTGGGCTAAGGGATGGGTAGGATATATTTAGGAATAGTGGTTCACCCACCTAGGAACTTTAACATATCACATAATCAACTTTAAGCGCATATTTTCTTTAAGTACTATCTTAAGCACTATCTTAATTTACACCCCACTAGCAAAAATAAGATATTTATTCATCTAATTATTTTTTCTTTTTCTCTTTTTTTTTCAACTATTTTTTTCTTTTGCGATTTCCACTAGTGGCATATTCTATTACAAATAAAGTGCACCTTTATTCCTTTCATTAGTTCCACTCAAAATCCACCTCACACTTAGTCCCTTATTACGTTATTTAGTGCTCATTTTACAATTAAAGTGCATTAAGAGGTAAAAAGATAAAAAATATCAATTAAAAATAAAAGGGTATAAGCTCGTAATGTGGGTGCCAAATAAAAGTTTATATGCTCAAAAAGGGTTAACTAGGGATAAATGTTATTTATGGTAAGCAATAAAGCTCAAAAAGATCAAAGAAAGCCTAAAATTATTTTTCAAACCGACCATCACCTAAAATTTTGCTTCGACTCATATACCGGGCAAGTTCTAGACACAAGTACAATACATGGACAATACAAAAATCTCACTACACATGTCACATGACTTACTAAGGACGGTCCTATTCTGACTCTAAACTAATACAAATATTCACAAAGCCACGAGATATTAAGCACTAAGCACAAGGTGAACAATAGTCAAGAGAATGAGACATAGGTGTCAATAACATGCTATCCAGATAAACAAAGCATCATGGACAATTTCAAAACATAGGAAAGATACTACACATGCCAAAGCTTACATATACTACTATCAAACAAGTCAAAGGCCCCTAGGTCCATCTCATCTTTCTTCCTCCATTTTATTTTCTAAATTCTAATCCACTCAAAAAAAACTACTCGGTTCAAAATACATCTCATGAAAAAGATCCGAGGCACAAAGAAAAACCACGGGGGTTTATTGCTACCTAAGGAAAACTAAATGACATACTTTTTTTGTGTTCTTCTGTTTTTTCAATTTTTTTATTTAGACTTTAATCCCTCAAGAAAATTGTCTAGGTGATCCATCGTCGGGAAAAGTCTATTTTTTTTAATTTTTCTGTTTTTTTAATTTTTTTAAAAATTAAGCTATTAAAATTACTACTACTATACTACATCATTAATTCTACTAACTATGCGTTTAAAAAACAAAGCTTGCTAACAATAAAAGGATAAAAAACTAACTATATTCTAATATAATAGTATACAAACCACAAAGAATCTTTCACCCCACACTTAAAAGAGTGCAGTGTCCCCAATGCACAAATACAACAAAAATAGCAAGAGTGGACAAGAAACTCCCTGAAAGGCCAAAAGCATAAGCAATATCAACTTATGGGGTGCTCAGACTTCTCCCAAGGATGGTCCTTTGTGCGGGTACCTCACACTAGTTCCAATCATCTGGCTCGCTTTTTCACACTTCCACTGACTTTTTTTCTATGCTCATAATCCTACAAACTAAAAATAAATACTACAAAAATGATATAATAAAAATAAAATAAACCTAAAATAGACAAAAATAAAAGAAAGAAGTTAGGTTGGTTTGCCTCCCAACAAGCGCCTAATTTAACATCGCGGCACGACGTGAACCACGTTTTCCTCCATCTTGAACTTATGAATTTTACCTCTAAAATGGCATCGAGTTTGTGGCTATGCTCCAGTTGTGGGGCTACAAAGATAACTAGGCCAAGTAATAAATTTTTCACTCTGCACTTCTCGGCCTTTAGATGAGGAATGCAATTTTTGCTTTTTGGCATAACAAATTCAATAATATAGGCACTCTCATTCTCACTCTTTGACGCCCACATAGGTTTAGATGGCTCGATTACTATCTTACTATCTAAACACAATGTGGAAAAATGATTGGAATGAGGTCTAAGGCGCCCTAACTTATGAATTGTACTACTATTTATATCCTCATATATATACACACTCAAGTCTCCAAAAGTACTGTTATATACTCTCTCACATGATTCTAGAGCACTCTTCTCAACATTGGCATTATCAAGCAAAACATGGTCTAATGATTGGTATTTTGGTTGTAACTCCTCAATTTGGTCTAGAAGAGTTTTTTCAGCTTCACACAACTCATCATTAAATTGTTGGACGTTACATGCATCAACCTTTGCACTCAAATCTGCATGCAACTTATGCACATCCAAGCCAAAACTATCAAATTCATGTGCAAGATAAACTCTCTCCTTAGACCAATCATTCACCAATGTCGTTAAAAGACAGCGACGTTCCGCATTGTAAAGAACCAACCGTTTGTTTTGAGCATTTGCATTTCGTTTAGTTGATTGAAGTCTTGAGTAGCTTTATATGATGTATTATGACTTGTGTGAATCATCGGTTTGGGTTTTTAGGTGGTTCGGGATTAATTTAGAAGAATAATTCTCAACTAGGAAGCTTTAAGTTATAAGAGTTGACGAGGTTTGACTTTTATATAGGTGACCTCGGATCGGAGTTTTGATATTTTTGTTAGGTTTGTATAGTTATTTTGGACTTAGGCATATGCCCGAATTTGAATTTGGAGTTTTCTAGAAGGTTTCGGCACTATTTGGCGAAAGTTAAAGATTTGAAGATTTGAAAAGTCCATAGGTTTGACTGGGAGTTGACTTTGATGCTACTGGGTTTGAATTGTGGTTTCGAGAATTGAAATAGCTTTGTTATGTCATTTGGAACTTGTGTGAAAATTTTGAGGTCATTTAGGATTGATTTGATATGGTGTGGCACGAGTTTTGGAAGTTAAAAGTTCAAAAAATCATAAAGTTTGATTTGAGGAGTGATTCATGATTTTGATGTTGTTATGCGTGATTTGAGACCTCGAGTAGGTCCGTGTTATATTATGGAACTTATTCGTATGTACGGACGAGGTCCCGAGGGACTCAGGTGAGATTTAGTCGTGGTTCAGATCATTTTAGATATTTTTGTATAGCTGACGACTGGTGTGTCTGCAGAGAATCGCAATCGCGGAGCTAGGCTCGCGATCGCGTAGAGGAATTCTGGAGCTGGGTATTTTTCTTCTCCGCATTCATGATAGGTCGACTACATTCGCATAGAGTTGGGGCTAGTTTTCTTCGCATTCTTGAATGTGGAATCGCGGTTGCGTACTGTGAGCTGGGAGCTGGAGCTAGAGCTAGAGCTGGCGGCCTTCTTCATCGCATTCACGTAGATCGAGCCGCATTCGCAAAGTTCTATTTGAGATGTGAGCCGCATTCGTGTGGAATGTGTCGCGAACGCGAAATGTAACTTCAGGGCAGAGTCGAGTTTGTGCTTTGCGATTGTGAAGTTAGTTCCGCGATCGCATAGTGTTCCCCTGGGCAGTGTTTATAAGGTACTTTATTTGAAGGTTTTGGTTTTATCATATTTTAAGTTATGGAGCTCGGATTTGGGCAATTTTGGAGGCAATATTTACCACTCGGATTGGGTTAGTAAGTATCTTTGACTTGATTGTGATTATATTCCATGAATCCATCTTTGATTTTGGCATTTTATTGATGATTTCAAATGAGAAATTAGGGCTTTTAGTGTAAACATTCCAAAAGTGATTATTTGAGTTTTGAACATCGATTCGGAGTTGGATTTGAGTGAAATTAGTATAGTTGGACTTGTATTCGAATGGGTTGTCGGAATTTGTGAGTTTTGCCGGGTTTCGAGGTGCGGGCTCAAGTTTGACTTTTTAGTTGACTTTGCGTGTTCGATTAAAGATTCAACCTTTATCGTTTGAGTTTTCTTCCTATGGCATTATTTGATGTTTTCGAGTTTTGTTGGCTAGTTTTGAGCCGTTCGGAAGTCGATTTGAGCGGGATGGTATCGATTTGGCTTGTTTGAGGTAAGTGTCTTGCCTAACTTTATAGGGTAATTTTTCCTACTAATTGATATTGTTTGCTATATGTAGGGGTGATGCATATATGTGGTGACATGCGTATATGTATGCGCCAGGGTTAATCATGCATGGGGGTAGATTATACGATTATTTGTGCCTTGTTTAAGTATGTGACCTTCTTGCTTCATGTTTTACTTGACTTCTATATTAATATGAATGTGGAGTTAAATGATAGAAACCATGATTTAGCTTACTATAACTTGACTAAAATTTGACGGATTTATTGTGAAACTATTGAACTGCTAAATTTGTTCATCACTATTCTTAATCACAAATACATCACTTCGACCATTATTCTTGAAATATTGGATTCTATACTTGAATTGAAGATCACTTTAGAGATTTGATGAGATACTTGAACAAAAAGGTTCTTAAGGTTTATTAAGTTGTTATTGGCTTGAAAGCTATGATTGATGTTCATTGGGAATATTCGCTTAATCACGCTCCTTGATGTTATTCATGCCCCATACCTTGCTTGTTATTAATATACATGTGCTTGGTGAGGAAGAGTGTAAATTATGAAGAGTGATGTCGTGCCATTTCATATACATTATCATGTGAGGCAGAGTGTAAAGCAGCAAGGGTTGTGCCGTGCAATTTCACATATATTATCATGTGAGGAGGAGAGTAAAGCATGAAAGGTGATGCCACTCCATTTTATTTATATTATCATGTGAGGATGAGAGTAACATTATGAAGGATGATGTCATTCCATTATTTTTATATTATCGTGTGTTCATGGCACGAAGTGTGTTTCCATGCAGGCGAGGAGAGGAGACATGTATTATATTGTGATATCTATTCCTTGTGTATACATTCATGTCCTTATCTTGAGTTGTTACTATTGTACCTATATTTTCTATGTGACTTGTCGTAGTTGTTATGTCCTTGTCCTCTACATCAATTGTTGTTGTATTATCCATGCCTTCTATCTGTTTAACTTCATGCTTTCCTTCTTGTTTGTCATACCTAGATCTATGCCGTTTCTCAATTGTTGCACTTTTTGTATAAGCCTTCTACCATGTTAGTTATCCATGCCTTCTATTTTTTTAGTGTATAAAGATCATGCTTTCCCTTATGTTTGTTATATATACATCTAAGCCTTCTACCATGTTAGCTAGTGAAATTTATGTTCTTCTATCTTAATTGCTATTATTACTTCTATGCCTCCTACCTAGTTTGTTACAACTATCCATTTGCACTGCCTTGTTCGTTATTGCTACCTGTGTACTTACCACTTTATCGTTAATGTCGGTGGAATTTCTTTCACCTAGTTAGTACTATTATACGTATATTTGGTGAAGATGAAATAAATGCACGAAATGTGTTGCTGTGTGCCATTTGATTTGAAATACATTGATATATTTGGTGAGGAAGAGATAAATGCACGAAGGGTGTTGCCGTGCCATTTGATTTGATATCTTGAGTACATTTCTCACACTATGAAAGTTCTAGATTTACTACCATAGTTGATGGTTATCGCTTTAAGGAAAGGATTGGTTGTGATATTGAGAAATATTTACCGTAATTTCTTCTAGTAATCAGTTACTACTTCACATATTTGTTCTTGTTCTCTTCTCTATTATGTTCTAGTATCGTTTTTATTGTAATTCTACTGCACAAGTTATATCAGTGAGTATCTTTTAACTAAAAAGCCTCACTGCTTCGCGAGGTTTGTCAAGATACTTACTGGGTATATAGGGTCGGTTGTACTCATACTACACCTATGCACCTTGCGTGCAGATCTTAGAGTTGAGTTGCAGTGGATAACGGGAGTTGAAACGGAAAAAGTACCTGCCTTCCGGATTTAGCTACCACTTGTCCCTGTGTAGTTTTAGAGTTGAATTCTGTTTATATACATTTCAAATAAAAGTTGTATTTACTTCACACTAGTTCTTACAAGAATCTAGTCTTAGTAACTCATGACTTATACTACCAGTCCTTGGGGATAGTGTATGGAATTAATTTATATTATTTGTTAATCATTTTTGTTTCATTAGAACTGTGTTAACTATTAATTGGCTCACCTAGCGAGTTGGGTTAGGTTCCATCATGACTATTGGATTTTGGGTTGTGATAAGTTGGTATCAGAGCACTAGGTTCGTAGGTTCTATGAGTCATGAGCAAGTGTCTAGTAGAGTCTTGTGGATCGTTATGATGACGTCCATACCTATCTTCGAAAGGCTACGGGGCATTTAGGAAAGTTTCCTTTCTTTCTTTCCTTATCGTGCAGCCTTGTTTTAGCTTGAAATCTACGATTTTGATTCTTCCTATTCGTTCATATGCGATGTTGCACGCTCGGTATTAGTTATGTACCGATGGTTTTTGATGCTGAGGATGGATTACGAATGGCTATGGATGCTTGATTATCATCGCGATGTGGTGTTTAGTCATGGGAGCAGATGCAATGATAGATCCTTCAGATGTTTATTTGTGGTACAAAGTAGATTCTTGTATCTGTTTGGTAAGCACGGACTTGGGAAGTTTGGCGGGTGGCCTAGTTTTGTGATTATGGTAGGGTCATGGTAAGGTGTTGATTTGCGTATAGCAAGGGAGTTATCTCCTGCGTGATGAGTTTGGATCGCGCGATGAGTTTGGATCGTGTGCTTCAGAGGTTTCCATTTGGTGAAATGTATATATTATCACTTCAGAGCATTTGGGAAGGTTTGCTTGACTATTATAAGAATGGGTATGCTCTTGGCAGACTCTTCAGAGTGTTGTATCACCAGTAGTGCGTGAGTTTTTGAAGTATTTATCTGAATAGCAGTGCGGGATCAGTACAACAATGAAGATATGGTACTATGGATTACAGACGATGTGTTCTATGGCTTCGAGCTAAGTGGGGAAGTCTTTTATCGACGATCGGATTGCAGGATCATGCGTTGTATCAGTTTTAGGGTTGAGGGATTGCTTGGTTGTTTCTTTCAATAGTCATGTATTGGTCAAGCGTGGGTTGCTCGACGCATATTAGTTGTGTATTGAAGATCAGAGTAAGGTGAGTGGTTATCGAGAAGGTTCTAATGAGTTCCAGATCATATATGGAATTTAAGGGCTTATGAATTTGTGAATGAATAGGACTTGAGATTGGTAGTGAATGGTGACCGGATCTTTGATATTTCTATGTAAAGAATTATTTCTACATGGCAATATTAGAGAGATGCAAGAAACTACTTCGAATTCGCAGAAGTCTTCTTCAGATAGAGCATATCAGCTTGAGTTACTTTTGGGTTGGCAGTCTGCGTGACTTGGTTGAGTTAGAGGAGATCAGTTCTGTTGAATTCATTATGTGTTAATGAGTTTCATAGAATTCACCATGGTTATGGAAACGGCCTAGAGTTGATGTTTTCTACAAGTATAGAAGATATATTGTGTGTGGTGATGTCCTCTTGGATTGGGTTAAATGAAAGGTTCTCGGTCGATGAGGTATTCTACTTGCTTGTGGTTTAGAGTTGATTATGAGATTTTCGTGATGATAGTGGCGGTGCACCATGTGGGATTGAAAGTTTCGAGTTCAAGGTTGTGGTTTAGTTTTGAAGGGAAGGATATCGGTTCTTGATGACAACGACGATTTTAGATGTTTAAGAGAATGCTGGCACTATTTGATATCGCTGGAGGAGAGTGCACATGTTGGCAGGTGCATTGTGTTTTGACTTGTGGGTATTTTCTGTAAGATGATGGAGTATGAGTGACATATCATCCATGTGAGTAGTGTTGTTGAGATTGGATATGGAGATTCTTGTATTCATGAGGTTCAGAGACTGGATGTTCTCGTAGGCAGACTATTCCGTAATTGCGGGTTGTGAAAAAATGTTGAGGATTGGATAATTGACGGTATGTGTTATGGATAGGTTTCCATGGACTTTTGGAAGTTTATATACCTATTTGGGAATGATCAATATTGGTTAGGGGATATTCGTTGGCCTAATGAGAATGTGTATTCTATATCAGATCGGATTTGCTTGCTGTTACGCAACTACTACCACAGGTATGTCATCAGGCGGAATGGATGTTATTCGCGCCTTGGTCTATGTTATGTGTTTCTTTCTTATGCTGTGACGGGTTATGAGGATTACATGATTATTCGCACGCATACTGTAATTTCATTTAGTCCTTATGTCGTTATGGACGAGATGGCCCTCGTGATGTTGGTTTGATTATTGCAACATAGTTGTGCTTGTCTTTCTCAATATTGTTTTATGCCTAATCATCTTCCTACAGTTATATTTGTGCACTCTATCATGCTTGATCTTGACGCACAAGTGATTAGTGATCCCGATCACTATGGCACGATGGGCACCCCTATGTGGAATTGATATTATTAGATCAGATTGCACGCCGCAATGGTACAGTGATGAGATGTAATTCCTTATGCTTATTGTGTGTGTTTTGCTTTTACTTTGTGGAAAATAGTTCATAGGAAGATGTTAACATTACCCCGCCTGATAACTTTCTTGGTAGCCTTCTTATTTAACCTTCTTACTATTATCTGTCATAGCTGAATTATTACTTGTTTGGTGTACGGACCACATAGTGTGGGACTCCATATGGCTCTTGGTGTGACACCGCTTATATTACCTGAGATAAGGTTTCTGGACCTAGGATTTGCACTATCGTATTAGGATGGGGAATGTTTGGAATAATGATGTCGTATTTCCACTCGAAATTGGGCAATGATCCTTGTCGGACGAGAGAGCTTCTTGAATTATTGATGTCATAGGTGGTTACAAGTTTATGCATTTTTCCTTTATCACTAGCAGTATTGCAAAGGACCAGAATGAGGTTTTATTTGATATGAAATGTAATACCGATATCGAGATTATTATCCGGTAGTTATGGTGGTCGGAAGTTATTGCTACAAGCAATCTGAGTTATGTGGAGTATCATGTAATCACGCCTTGGGTTAAGGTTCTGGCTTGATGCGGCTTGTTCAGGTTTGTACAGAGTATTGGTGCGCGATTCGGGTCTTATGATGAGTTTTAGATGTTGAGAATTGGGTTCTAAGGTTTATGAGTTAAGGATGAAGAAAGATCTTCAGTTAAGTTGTGTTATCAGGCTTACATGGATTGGGGTGACATGGGATCACCCACGGGTATGTGTATGGCGAGCTCATGCGGTGATTTGATGGCTTTGGAATGACTCTTGGCACATTCGAAGATGAACATATTTTTAAGTGGGGTAGAATGTAACGACCCGACCACTCATTTTGAGCATTTTCATTTCGTTCAGCTATTTGAAGTCTTGAGTAGCTTCATATGATATATTATGACTTGTGTGAATCATCGATTTTGGTTTTTAGGTAATTCGGGATTGATTTGGAAGAATGATTCTCAACTAGGAAGCTTTAAGTTGGAAGAGTTGACAAAGTTTGACTTTTGTGTAGTTGACCTTGGATCAGAGTTTTGCTGGTTCCTTAGGTTCGGATAGTGATTTTGGACTTGGGCGTATGTGCAAATTTGCCTTTGAATGTTTGTAGAAGGTTTCGGCACTTTTGGTGAAAGGTGAAGATTTGAAGGTTTGGAAAGTATATAGGTTTGACTGAGAGTTAACTTTGATGATATCGTGTTCAGATTGTGGTTCCGGGAATTAGAATAGCTTCGTTATGTCTTTTGGAACTTGTGTGAAGAATTTGAGGTCATTTCGTGTTTATTGGATATGGTTCGTCATAAATTTTGGAAGTTAAAAGTTCAAAAATTCATAAAGATTTATTTGAGGTGTGATTCATGATTTTGATGTTGTTATACATGATGTGAGGCCTCAAGTAGGTCCGTTTTATGTTTTGGAACTTGTTGGTATGTTCGGACGGGGTCCCGAGGGACTCGGGTGAGTTTCAGACGTGGTTCGGATAATTTCAGATGGTTTTTGTTTTACTGATTGCTGGTGTTTCTGCAGAGAATCGCGATCGCGTTGAGGAATTCTAGAGCTGGGTATTTTTCTTCTTTGCGTTTGCGACAGGTCGACTGCATTTGCGTAGAGTTGGGGTAGTCTTTTTCACGTTCGCGAATATGGAATCACGGTCCCGTAAAGCGAGTTGGGAGTTAGAGCTGGAGGCCTTCTTCATTGCGTTCGCGTAGAGCGAGCTGCGTTCGCAAAGTTCTATGTCAATTATGAGTTGCGTACACGTGGAATGTGCCGCGAACGCAAAGAGTAATTTGAGGGCAACGGAGTTTGTGCTTTACGATCGCGAAGCTGGTTCCGCGATCGCATAGAGTTCACTTGGGTTGTGTTTATAAGGTACGCTATTTCGACTATTTTAGTTATTTTATCATATTTGAGTTATGGAGCCCGGATTTGGGCGATTTTGGAGGCGATTTTCTCCACACGGATTGGGTTAAGTAACTTTGACTCGGTTTTGATTATATTCCGTGATTCCATCTTCGATTTTGACATTTTATTGATGATTTCAAAAGAGACATTGGGGGGTTTTGTCTAAACTTTCCTAAATTGATTATTTCTGTTTGGAACAGCGATTCAGAATTGGATTTGAGTGAAATTAGTATGCTTGAACTCATATTCGAATGGGTTATCTGAATTTGTGAATTTTGTCAGGTTCTGAGGTGCGGTCCCGGATTTGACCTTTTGGTTGAATTTGAGTGTTTTATTAAAGATTCAACCTTTATCATTTGGGTTTGCTTGCTATGGAATTATTTGATGATTTGGAGTTGCTTTTGGCTAGTTTTGAGCTGTTCGGAGGTCGATTTGAGCGGGATGACGCTTCTAGTGTATCGATTTGGCTTGTTTGAGATAAGCATCTTGCCTAACTTTGTTTGAAGAATTCTTCCTCCTAAATTATATTGTTTTCTACATGCGGAGATGATGCATATATGAGGTGACGAGCGTATATACATGTGATAGGGTTAATCATACTTGGGGGTATAATATATGATTGTTTGTGCCTTGTTGGAGTATGTGACCTTCTTGCTTCATGTTTTACTTGACTTCTAGATTAATACAATATGAAGTTAAATGCTAGAAACCATGACTTAGCTTATTATAACTAGACTAAAATTTACCGGATTTATTGTGAAACTATTTATGTGCTAAATTCGGTTGTCACTATACTTAATCACAAATACATCGCTACGACCGTTATTCTTGAGATATTGGATTCTATAATTGAATTGAAGATCACTTTTGAGATTTGATGAGATACTTGAACAATAAGGTTCTTGAGGTTTATTGAGTTGTTATTGGCTTGAAAGTTATGATTGGTGTTCATTTGGAATATTCGTTTACTCACGCTCCTTGATGTTATTCATGCCACCTAACTAGCTTGTTATTGATATACATGTATTTGGTGAGGAAGAGTGTCAAGCACGAAGGGTGATACTGTGCCATTGCGTATACATTAACATGTGAGAAAGAGTGTAAAGCACGAAGAGTGATGCCATGCCATTTCATATATATTATCGTGTGAGGAGGAAAGTAAAGCACAAAGGGTGATGCCGTGCCATTCCATTTACATTATCATGTAAGAATGAGAGTAAAATCATGAAGGGTAATGTCGTGCCATTGTTTTTATATTATCATGTGTTCATGGAACGAAGGGTGTTTCCGTGTAGGCGAGGATAAGAGACATGCTTTATATTGTGATATATGTTCCTTGTATATACATTCATGTCCTTATCTTGAGTTGTTATTGTTGCAGCTATGTTTTCAATGTGACTTGTCATTGTTGTTCTTTCCTTGTTCTCTATATCAATTGTTGTTGTATTATCCATGCCTTCTATCTGTTTAACTTGTAAATATCATGCTTTCCTTCTTGTTTGTTATATCTACATCCATGCCATTTCTCAATTGTTGCACTTTTCATATAAGCTTTCTACTATGTTATTTATCCATGCCTTCTATTTGTGTAGCGTATAAATATCATGATTTCCCTTATGTTTGTTATATCTACATCTAAGCCTTCTATCATGTTAGTTAGTGAAATTTATAGTCTTCTATATTAATTGATATCATTACTTCTATACCTCCTATCTAGTTTGTTACCATTATCCATTTGCACTTCCTTGTTCGTTATTGCTACCTGTGTACTTCCCACTTTGTCATTAACGTCGTTGGCATTTCTTTCTCCTAGTTAGTACTATTATACGTATATTTGGTGAAGATGAAATAAATGCACGAAATGTGTTGCTGTGCCATTTGATTTGAAATACATTGATATATTTGGTGAGGAAGAGATAAATTCACGAAGGGTGTTGCCGTGCCATTTGATTTGATATCTTGAGTACATTTCTCACACTATGAAGGTTCTGGATTTACTACCGCAGTTGATGGTTATTGCTTTAAGGAAAGGATTGGTTGTGATATTGAGAAATATTGACCGTAATTTCTTTTAGTAATCATTTACTGCTTCATATTTGTTCTTGTTCTCTTCTATGTTATGTTCTAGTATCGTTTCTATTGTAATTCTACTGCACATGTTATATCAGTGAGTATCTTTTAACTAAATATTCTCGTCACTTACTTCACTGAGGTTTGTCAAGACACTTACTGGGTATATAGGGTCGGTTGTACTCATACTACACCTATGCACCTTGCGTGCAGATCTTAGAGTTGAGTTGCAGTGGATAACGGGAGTTGAAACTGAAGAAGTACCTGCCTTCCGGATTTAGCTACCACTTGTCCCTGTGTAGTTTTAGAGTTGAATTCTGTTTATATACATTTCAAATAGAAGTTGTATTTACTTCACACTAGCTTTTGCAAGAATCTAGTCTTAGTAGCTCATGACTTGTACTACCAGTCCTTGGGATATTGTATGGAATTTAGTTCTATTATTTATTGATTATTTGTATTTTATTAGAATTGTGTTAATTGTTAATTGGCTCATCTAACGGGTTGGGTTAGGTGACATTACGACTAGTGGATTTTGGGTCGTGAAACGCATATTCCCTTAATCGAGAATATTAGTCACAATACCAACCCTTACTCCCATATTCAAATTCAGACTTGTAAGAGGTCAGGTCATGACAAACTCGAAAATACGGGCCATAAAAGTTTTCCATCAACCAAGCATCTTTATCAATAACCTTGCCTCCGTATATTTCATCCACATATGTCATGTTGAGAGTCTAGAAACACACTAAGAGAAAAATCAAATAGTTAAAGAAACAAAAATATTTACAAACAAAACTTGTAAATATAAGAGTTAAAGTCTAATCCAAAACCCCGCGCCTTTGAGAGATCTGGCGATTGGCGATTGGCGATTTGCGATGACACACTGTCGAAGCTCGAGTAGGCCTTTCATGGAGTCTCCGGCCTCTGGCTAGCCTCCTCTTAAGGCTGTTCAGTCGTCCCTTCCATCCCTATATCCCCAGATTACAAATTTCATCCCTATTCCAATCCAAACCTATGATAAATTACTATAACCATCAACATTAAATGTTCCTATGCAAACCCTAATCGAACCAGTCGAGATTTTACATGGTGAGCCTATAATCAAGTGGAAGAAGCAAGAAGTTAAACAATCTTTCATTCAACAAGGTCTACAATTGGTAGTTCTTGGGATGTTTTCTTATGGGAAGCCTGTTATTAATGAATTACGTAAAGTTATTCCCATCCAATGCGAGCTTAAAGGAGCATGTTCAATAGGTTTAATCGAGGACAATCATATGATGATTAGGCTGTTATTAATAGAGGATTATGCTAATCTTCTATCTAAGACTACATTCTACTTGAAAGCTCAAGGGGAGATATGCCAGACCAGGTCCACGAAGTGGAATCCATGGGGGAAGCCTGAGGAGGAAACACCCATTGCAGTAGCTTGGATCAGCTTTCTTGAGTTGCCTCTCAATTTATTTTGGTAAGGAATTTGTCTTATCCTTGCCAAGGTCAGTAGGTAATCCATTATATGCTGATCTTGCAACTCAAAATGGCACTAGACCTAGTTGTGCAAAGTTGAATTTTGAGGTTAATTTGTTAGCTAAGTTTCCTCAAAGAATTAAAATTGTAGAAGGGGAAGATCAATTTGGGCCTGAGGAATCTAAGTGGATCAAAAATTAAATATAACTACATGCCTAAATACTGCAAGACTTGAAAGAAGCAAAGACATAATGAATTGGTGTTCTGGGTAATTCATCCTGGATTACATGAGAAGTTTGATAAAGTTGAGGAATGTAGCAAAGGCAAAGAGTTGGTGGGTACTGCAGCTCACACTGCCAAGGTACTCACAAGTGGAAAAGTTCTTTGGAAACCTCTTTCTAATCCTGCAAAGCAAGAATGGATGCTATGAAGGCAGAATAAATATCAAAGAGATAAGAGTGGTCATATTATTGATAATACAAAGTAGAATGAGGATGGAAAATTGAAAGGAAAGACCATTGAAGATGCAGTAGCAACTAAGAATAAATTTGATGCTTTAGACGTTGAAGAAATTGATCAACCAATATTGAGGATAACTAATGGAAAAGGAGATGGTAATTTAAAGGATAAGGAGAACAAACAACTGGACAATGAGCCCAAGAAAGCACATGAGAAGAAGCAGTTGAAGAATGCTGAAAACACCAGCTCCAATCCAAAGGAAGTTGGGATTACTCTAGCGGCTAAGGATGGTAATCTTAATCCTACTAGAGAAGGGATTCAAAAGGCGGTAGTTGTCTCAAGCCCTAATCCTAATGGTACTGGGAATGGAGTGGATATAAGTAAGTAAAGGACGGTCGATTGGGTTGTTAGAAGGTTTGGGACTGCTAATGAAGCTATAAATGTTACCACGAATAATTCATGCCAAGCAATACCTTCATAAGCTGTAGATGATAGTTCAAGGAGAATGGGAGCTTCTGAGGCTACAAGTAATAGAAGAGCATCATGGGGGGAGGAAGTAGAGGAGCTAGACATTACTAATGAGGCTAATAAGAGTGCCAACAATAATGCTCTAACTGGCAATCAACATGCAAAGCAATCAGGCAGCATTGAAGCCCTAGCTACAGTAAACCCTAATGTGCAGGCAACTAGGGTTGAGGATCTACAAATATCCACAATGCAGCACACAGTAGGGTCAGTTGGAGTAGGTAATGAGTCACCTAAAGACGCTAGAACCACTGAGGGTGTAGGTGGAGAAGCTTCAGGGATGGAGAAATGCAATGGAACAGTAAACCCTAGGAAAACTAGGCAGGTTGCTTCTACAACTGCATCTCAATGATGGATGAAGAAGGGGTAGGACTTGTTCACAATGCTCTTACAAGAGTCTTATATGATACAGTGAGGTTAATGCATAAAGTAGTTGCTGATAAGGCTGTTGATCTTAATGGAACAGTAAATTCTGCACTTGGTGCTACAATGAACCCTAGTCTAGGGTCTGTTTATGAGCTTCAATTCAGGGCTATTTAGGAGGTTGTTGGTGATAAGGAGCATAATAAGCAAGTGTTAGAGGAAACAAACAATGATCAAATAGGGCAATCAATTGTACCAAAGACAGCAGGAGGTATTGAGCCAATGCCAATGGTTTGTGCCTCAAGAGCTAGGCAGCCTTTGCAAATTCAGCTTAACATACCACTGAAGAATCCAATTTAGATATTACATGACATTGTCACATACAATGTCATACCATTCGAGATGCAGAATGCAATGATGGATCATATGCAAGTTGAGAAAAAAGGTGATGATAAATCCACTGCAGGAAATGTTAAGGCAATAGCTAGGGAGGTTGATTTATCACCTAAAGTTCAAGCTAAGAGTGGTAAAAAGTCAAGAAACAACAGAATAAAGATGCACAACAATCTACAATCATCTTGCCCAAGAGAGAAGTCTCACACACTAAATGATTATCAAGGCATTGATATGGAATATAAGGTCTATAAATACATAGCAGGCATTTCAGAGGGTGATCAACATGCAAATGGAATATGGCTTCTTTGCCATTGCTCTAATGGAACCTTTTCAAAACTCAAGGCATATTCAGATGTACAGGAGAAGACTCAATATGGAAGTTACATTGTCAAACATCAATGGGAAGATTTGGTTGCTTATTGATGCTTTAGTGGTGTGGGAACTAGTAATAGGGACTAAGCAGTAGGTGACTATCAAGATGTATCATCAGGACATTGGCCAACACATCATGTGTACATTTGTGTATGCTAAATGTTCTGCTCTGGAAAGACTAGAATTGTGGGATAACATATACTACTTAGCAAGTGATATGGAGATTCCATGGCCGGCAGGTGGAGATTTCAATGTTGTATTGCATGAAGATGAGAAGATTTGTGGTCTTCCAGTTCATCCACTTGAGTATGAAGATTTTACATTTTGTGTGAACTCAAGTGGACTGCTTGATCTAGGGTATAAAGGCGTCCCTTTTACTTGGTGGAATGGAAAGCCTAATGCTGAATGCATATTCTAAACACTGGACAAGATCTTTGTAAACTTATCATTTCAAACTGTCTTTCCTACAATTGAAATGGAATATCTAATAAGAACAGGATCTGATCATGCTCTTTTGTTGCTGAGTTGTGGTGAACAAGCACCTCAATTGTTTAAGCCATTTAAGTTCTTGAATTTCTGGACTAAACATGAAACCTTTAAAGAGGTTGTGAGGCAGAACTAGTTGGCTGATTTCATAGGTGATCCTTTCATTATGTTTAAGCAGAAATTCAAGCGGGTGAAGATTGCTCTATAAAAATGGAGCAAGGAGACATATGGAGACATTTTTAAGCAGCTTGCAATTAGGGAAGATATAGTAAGGATGAAGGAGATGATGTTTGAAGAGGAACCAACTATGAAAAATAGAATTATCTACAAAAGACTTAAGCTTAATTGAAAAAGTACCTGAGCATTGAAGAGCAATATTGGAAGCACAAGGCGGGAATGACATGGTTTACTGAAGGAGATAGGAACACTAGATTCTTTCACAATCATGTGAATGGAAAGAGGCAAAACAAACAATTGAAAAGGATACAAAATGTTGATGGTGACTCGATTGAAAATCATGAAGATATAGCTAAGGATACTATTGAATTTTATGAGAAACAATTCAAACAGGAGGAAGACCCTACTGACTTCTCTTTGCTTTCAAATGTTCCAGCCATGGTGACAATGGAGCAGAATCTGGAATTGTGTAGATATCCTACCCTAGAAGAAGTTAAGCATTCTGTTTTTTCACTTAGTGGGGATAGTGCTAGTGGCCCTGATGGATTCATTGGTACATTTTATCAAGAATTCTGGGAGATCATTGTAAATGACATTCATTCTATGGTGTTACACTTCTACAGGGGAGCAGATTTTCGTAAGTCCATCACACACACTAACTTGGTGCTACTGCCAAAGAAGCAAATGGTTCAAACTTTTTTAGATTTAAGGCTAATAAGCTTGAGCAATTCATCAACAAGGTGATGTCTAGAGTACTTCATGATGGATTGGAGAAAATCTTACCTTCATTGATATCCTCCAATCAATCAGGCTTTGTGAAAGGTAGAAGTATCTTTGAAAACATCCTCCTAACACAGTACATTATTACTGATATTAGATTGAGGGCCAAACTTGCTAATGTGGTTATTAAACTGGACATGACTAAGGCATATGCTAGGGTTTCCTGAAAGTATTTTCTACATGTGTTGAGGAAGATGAGATTTGCTGAGCATTTTATCACCATGATCTGGAGTCTATTATCAAACAACTGGTATTCAGTCTTGGTAAATGGGCAGTCTTTTGGATTTTTCAAGTCTAGTAGAGGGGTGACACAAGGAGATCCACTGTCTCGTGCCTTATTCATTCTTTCATCTGAGGTTTTATCTAGGTCATTGAACAAACTGTTTGATGACAAATCTTTTGTAGGTTTTGGGATGCCAGAGTAGACTAACCCCTTGAATCAACTTGCATATGCTGATGATACTATCATATTTGCATCAACTCATTAAGAGTCATTGAAGAAGATTATGGCAGTGTTAAGTGGTTATGAGAAGATTTTAGGGCAGCTGATCAACAAGGCTAAGAGTTCATACTATATGCATGCTAGGGTGTCCAATGGCTTGTTTCAATCAGTTGAGGACATCACATGCTTCTTTAGAGGTGTCCTTTTACATACTTAGGGTGTCCAATATTCAATACTAGAAGAAGGAAGGAATATTATGATGATCTTATTAAGAAGGTGAAGGCCAAGTTGCACTCATGGAAAGGGAAATTACTATCTTATGGTGGCAAGGCAACATTGATCAGTAGTGTCTTTCAAAGTATGCCAATTCACATGCTATCAGTAGTTGATCCACCTAAAACATTATAGAACATTTGCGTAAGCTATTTGCAAAGTTATTTTGGAATAAAAAGGAGGAAAGGAGAAGCAAAAATTGGTCTTTATGGTAGAAGTTGTGTCTCACAAAAGAGGAAGGAGGGCTAGGTTTTAGATCCTTCTTTGATGTCTCCAAAGCACTATTTGCAAAGATGTGGTGGAGATTTAGAACCACAAATTCTTTGTGGTTAAATTTCATGTGGAATAAATAGTGCAAGAAGAAGTTGCCTACAGTTGTACAATTTAGAGAAGGATCACATATTTGGATACAAATGCTAAATGCTAGATAAGAAATGGAACATGAGATTTGGTGGGAGATGAAGACTAGTACCACTAATATTTGGCATGAAAACTGGACAAGATTAGTGGCATTGTATCACCTAGTTCCTCCTAATTTTCACATCAATGAGGAGCTGTAAGAAGTTGTAGAACTGAGGCAAAGAGATGGATGGAATGAGATGCAACTTGATCAATCCTTTCTAGAAGACAATGCTGATGATATTAAGCAACAGGTGTAGTTTGAAAGCAGTGATGGATACTGGGATAGACCTTGGTGGAAACCTACATCTTCAAGCAAGTTTACTGTGAGTAGTTCTTGATATCTAGTAAGGCATAAGGCAAACCCTAATCCAGAATTCAAGCACATGTGGATTAAGGGCTTGCCATTCAAGATTTCATTCTTCCTTTGGAGGCTATGTAGGTTCAAATTATCTATTGATGACATGTGGAAAGGATAAGGATGCATATATATGTCCAAATGTTGGTGCTGTCAATCGCCACTAAAGGAATCCATTGATCACCTTTTCTTGACAAGAGCTACAACTACTAGGGTATGGAGGACTTTTTTGAATGCTGCTGGGATCAATGTGCAATTGGTGCAGGTATATCAGGTGATTAGGGCATGGTAGAATGCAGCTTGTTGTCCAAAATTGAAGCCATTGTATTAGGTAGTAGCAGCAATTGTTACTTGGGAGTTATGGAAGATGAGAAATACAAACAGTAATAGGGGATCAGTATCAATTAATAGGGACGTTCATGAGATCAACAATACACTACATTTCCTGGCAAAGGCAAAGTATAGTTCGCTGTCTCATATACCTTATCTTTCGCCAGACATGATCAAGTTCTTTGAGGAGTACAAGCGAGTTATTATTACAAAAAGAACAGCTTGGCAATTCCCACATACTGGATTGTAGAAATGCAATACATATGGAGCGTCAAGAAGCAATCCAGGATCTAGTTCTATAGGCTTTTGTGTGAGAGATAGTAAAGGTGATTTGGTGTAAGCTAGAGCACAACTACTAGAAGAAACATCAAATATTATAGTTGAAACTAGGGCAATTAAAGATGGATTGTCATTCTGTGTGGATCATGATTTACATACTCTTATATTGGAGACAGATTTACTTGTGATGAAGAGGATCATTGATGGAGAATGGGATCCACCTTGGTGCATTGTGGTTGAGGGTAAAAGAATTAAAGAGATGAAGGAGCACTTTAATGTGATATTCCAGCACGTGCTAAGGGAGGACAACACTATGGTAGACGTTTTAGCTAACCTTGTGTTTCTTTTGCAGGTAGAATCCAGTTTCACTCTTTCTCTAAGTTGCCAAGTGGAGGAATGGGATTAATCAACCTTGACAAGTCTCAAACTCCTAACCTTAGGGCTAGGGTTTCCAAAAGAAGAGCTCTGGATTGATGCGTAGGTATCTAATGTCAATGTCTGATATTGTTAGTTGCTTTGTTATTCTTGTATGCTGTATATTGTTAGGTCAATTACTAGTAGTATTATCATGGTTTCATGCTCATTATGGTGGTGATCTAATGACATATGGATCTATTACGGCAAGCATGCAGCTGATGGCCATCTATCAAAGATCACAACGTATAGTTGATAAGTGTGGATTTTGACTACTTATTAGCACCTTTTTGCTTTTGTTTTAGTTCAAAAGTATGGATTTATGTTCCCAAAACTAATGAAAGTGTCCAAATTGTAGGAATGTTGGAAGTTTGAGCTCCCATGATGAAATCTGACTCAAAAAGGAGTGTCCTGACTCACAAGTCAAGAAGAGGTGCAGAACTTAAGAAGTGCGGTCCGCGGAAGGATTTCTGCGGCCATAGAAGAAAGTACAGACCGCAAAATTCCATCTGCGGCCGCAGAATAAGTGAAACAGCCCAGTAGAATTTTAATTGATGTGCGAAACGCACGGGAATTGTGCGGCCACAGAACAAGGTTTTCACTGACAAATAATTCAAAGTTCAGAGACTGTGCAAATGACCGAAACCTGAGCCTTGACTGAAGTGCCGACCGCACAAGAATTGTGCGCCGCAGAAGATGCTTTGTAGCCACAGATCAGAATTGTGCGGCTGCAGAATCCAAGACCCTACCAGCAGAAGAAATCTACGGACCGCACATAGAACTGTGCGGCCGCAGAGCCTCTCGAGGGGCATTTTTGTCAGCGAATTTTGGGCCACTATAAATAGACGAGATTCACGTTTTTAGGTCAAGTTTAGAAGTTTGAGCTACTGTAGATGTTATATTTAGGAACTTTTTGACTATTTTAGGATTCAAACATCATATTTTATCATTTTAATCTTAGATTATGAGTTTAATTATCATGTCTTCTTTGTTTTATTCATTTATCACTATGAGTAGCTAGATACTTACTAGGGTTGTGACCCAACCCTAGTGTGTAAACCTTATGGGTATTTAATTTAATACTTGTTTATGATTGGGTGTTGATTATTTATTTTAGTTTATGCATTAATTTTAGAATTAATGGTTGTAAACATTAATTCATACCTTTTTGACTTGGTCTCTACTTGAGAAAGAGGGACCTAGTCTAGGATAACTTAGCTAAAAAGAAATTGGGCTAATTGAGGGTTTGATTAGCCTAATTAAAGGATCCAACTAGATATCAACTATTTAGTTCAATACCCATTTGGGCTTAAGAAAGTCAAATTGGGCAAAATCACTCTATAATCGAGAGGTATTGAGTGGGTAACGTAGAGTTGATAGCTATAATACACCCCAATCAACAAAATAAGTGTTAACGTATTTAACTCATTAGGCGAACACCTAGGTTACGGTCACATCCCTAAGCTTATTAACTATTTCAAAAAATATAAAAACAATCATTCACTTCTAGTTTCTTTTCTTAGCTTATAATTGCTAAAGTAAAATTAGATTTAGAAATCAAAACCTTTTGTTTGGAAGCGCAATTGAGTTGTTCAATTCGCTTTCGTCAAGTGTATACTCCTAACACCCATAGTAACTCCCTGTGGTAATTGACCCTGGCTCTTGTTAGGTACTATTCTTCCAACGACCGTTTCCACTCACTATTGAGTGCAGATTGGACGTGGATCAATTTTTGCGCCGTTACCGGGGAGTTAAAATGGTTTTAGATATATATTTGGATTTGTTTTTGGAATATCTTCTTTTCCTTCCGTGTTGCTATATTGTTTGAGAAATCTTAGGTACAACCATGGCGAACAATGTGCTCGGAAATTTGCCTTTGGGGGAATTGGATGGAGATGAGGAGCAAGTAGAGGAGGTACCTCATGAGCCACAAGCCAATCAGAGAGGCCGGGTACCTCATGACAATGTGCCCGTTCCACCCCCACCTCCACCACGAGCGGCTTCACACCAGATATTGCCCGGGAAGGTTATGCTAGTGCAATAGTCCCTCCACTTATTAGGGCAGAAAACTTCCAAATCACCAATGTGATGCTCACTTTGCTTGAGCAACGGGGTTTCTTTCTCGGTGCTCCAACATAAAATGCTTATAAACATTTGAAGAGGTTTGTGGATACTTGTTAGGGGAGCAAGCAAAGGAATGTCTCTGAGGATGCATTGAGGCTAAGGCTTTTTCCTTTCTCTCAACGGGGGAAAGATTTAGATTGGTTAGAATGATTGTCGAACCATTCAATTCACACTTGGGATGAGTTGGTGGAAAAGTTCATTGCTATGTTTTTTTTCTCCCGGGCACATGGCTACACTTCGAGATGAGATCTTTGCTTTCAAGCAAGAGCTGAATGAAAAACTACATGAGATATGGGAGCACTATAGAACTATGCTCAAGGAATGTACCAACAACGATATGACGGAAAACATGATTAAACAAACCTTCTATCGTGGGATTAACACAACCAACCAATGTATAGTGAATCAACTAGCATGTGGGAACTTTATGACTATGCCTTATGCAGAGACGTGTGAGATTTTGGATGAGATGGCGGAAACGCCGTCGGCTTGAAAATCCCGGGCCAATGTTCCTCAAGGTAACCCGAATATGATCCACCTTCACAAAGAATTGCAAGATCATGGGCAATCCATTGCCAAATTAATAATGTAACGACCCAGCCGGTCATTTTGAGCAATTGCACTCTGTTAAGCTATTTGAAGTCACGAGTAGCTTCGTATGATGTATTATGACCTGTGTGAAGCACCAGTTTTGGTTTTTCAGGTGATTCATAATTTATTTGGAAGAATGATTCTTAACTAGGAAGCTTTAAGTTGGAAGAGTTGACCAAGTTTGGCTTTTGAGTATTTGACCCCGGAATAGATTTGTGATGGTTCCGTTAGCTTCATATGGTGATTTCGGACTCGAACGTATGCCCAAATTTTAAATTGGAGGTCCCAAAGTGATTTGGCGTAATTTTTCGAAAAATTATTAACTTTGAAAAGCTTTGAATTCAAAAATCTGGCCATAATTGGCTTTTTATGGATACCGGGTCCCGATTTGGATTCGGAGAGTTCGAACAGCTTCGTAACAATATTTATGACTTGTGTACAAAATTCGAAGTTATTCCAAGGTGCGTAGGCACGTTTTCTGCCAGTTGTTGAAAAATTAAAAGTTTTAATTTTATAAAGCTTGAATTCGTTGTAATTCATACTTTTAATGTTATTTTTGTATTTTGATCGCTCGAGCAAGTTCGTATCATGTTTTAGAACTTGTTGGTATATTTGGTTGGGATCCCGTGGGGCTCGGGTGAGTTTCTGATGGGTTTTTAGCGTGTTTGGTAATTTGGCATTATTTGAGCATAATCATATATTAATCCAAAGGTCCATTTTTTAGTTCTAGAGATCGGAATTTGATTTCGAGACTTTCAGGAGTTTGATAATGATTTATAGGAATGATATGGAATGTTTGGTATAAATTTATTAAGTTGCGATAGGGTATTTACTGCGAAGCATGAATTAATTATTTAACGAGCGAAGTTGGTATCGTATTAAGCAAATGAGCTCCGAATTGAGTTTCAACTGAATGATTAGGTTCGTATTATTATTTGTGACTCATAGGAGTAAGAATCATCGAATTCCAAGTTCCTATGAGGGAGTTAGAGTCTTTTTAGTGAAAAATAAATTGCTGGTGCAAGCCCAAGTTCTGGTGGGCACCTTTAGCGACCAGATTTGGTACCTTTAGCGACCACATTTGGACTTTTAGCGACCACTTTAGTGTTTTTATTGGGCAGTTATTTTTATAAGCTCAAGTTAATATTTTTGGAGTTAGGGAACTCGGATTTGGGCGGTTTTTAGAGGATTTCCACCATATGGATTTGGATAAGTGTTCTCTACTCGGTTTTGATTATATTTCATGAATCTATACTCGTTTTTGGCATTTGATTGATGATTTCAAAAGAGAAATTGGGGGTTTTGTCTAAAATTTCATAAAGTGGATTTTCGAGTTTTGAGCATCGATTCGGAGTCGGATTTGAGTGAAACTAGTATGATTGGACTCGTAATTGAATGGGTTATCTGATTTTGTGAGTTTTGTCGAGTTCCGAGGTGTGGGCCCGGGTTTGACTTTTTGGTTGACTTTGGGTTTTTGATTAAAGATTTGACCTTTATCGATTTGGAGCATCATTTGACTTGCTAGGTATATTTTGGCTTGTTCGAGGTAAGTAATACTTCTAAACTTAGTGTTGAGGATATGAACCCCAAATATATGTGTTATGTGTTTGGTGTTGAGGTGACGCACATGCTAGGTGACGGGCGTGTGGGCGTGAACCGTGTGAATTATGACTCGGTTGTTTCTGTGATACTGCGTAGTTACCTAATCTTGTTTTTATCCATGAGATTTCTATGTGTTAGAGTAATTGAGTTGTGATCCGTGTTAGAAACCATGTTTAGGATATATGCTTATTCTGTTGGGACCCACTGAGGTCATATCTGCTGTGGAGTTATTTTCTTAAATTGCAATTACATACTCAGTCATACTCATTCATTTGCATATCATATCTCAGTCTCTATTGCTATTTATTGATACATCATATCATCATTTCTGGGCTGATTTTCATGACACTGTGAGCGCGAGAGACTTGAGAGATTGATGACTGACTAAGGCCAAGGGCCTATTTGTGAGTGATATTTATGGGATCGGACTGCACACCGTAGCAGGCATTATTGATTTATGCCATGATTGGCTTATTATAGCACTTGGGCTGAATCTACCCCTCCGAAGTCTGCACACCCACAGTGAGCGCAGGTACCTACTGAGTGCGAGTGCCGAGTGCTGAGTGTCGAGAGTGAGTGCCGAGTGATTGGGAGGACTGGGTGACTATGAGTACTGAGTGACTGGGAGGACTGAGTGAATTGATACTCTGAGAGTATGCATATGGTTTTATCACTGTGTTGC
Organism: Nicotiana otophora; assembly: GCA_000715115.1. Taxonomy (NCBI): domain Eukaryota; kingdom Viridiplantae; phylum Streptophyta; class Magnoliopsida; order Solanales; family Solanaceae; genus Nicotiana; species Nicotiana otophora. The sequence continues at coordinate 81,289 of AWOL01S0039958.1, forward strand.
ATTGCATTCGACATGCACACTCGACATACATGCATATAGATGCATTTTCCTCATGTCGTACGATATTGCGTCATTCGTGACTTCACACACATTGACATGTAAGCATAGAGATGTAATTTCCTCATGCCATTTGATAATGAAACATATTACATGTTGTTAAAAGTTTTTGGACAAAAATCACAGTTTTTCAGATTTACTCATATTTTGGTGATTTTAATAAAAGATTTGGGTTTTCACTGCTATACTTGAAAAAGCATGCCTATTTTCCAGAACTGTGAACGAGCTGAGCATTATATCTCTGAGTTTTATCTTGTACCACTTTTATTATATAGTTATGAGTTGTTGTTGGCTATTGGTATTGGATTCTGACCTTTGTTCCAGCTCGTCACTACTTTCAACCTAAGGTTAGATTTGTTATTTATTGAGTACATGGGGTCGGTTGTACTCATACTACACTTATGCACCTTGCATGCAGATATTGGATATTGATGTTACTGTGTGTGGTGGGAGCTGGATTTGAAGATGTACCTACGTTCCTGTCGTAGCTGCCTCTTGTTCTTGGTAGCTTTAGCATTTTAAATCTGTTCATGTATATTTCAAACAGATGATGTATTTGTTTAATATCAACTTTGTAAACTCTAAATCGTAGAAGCTCATGATTGATACTACCAGTCATTGGGAAATTCCTTGTATAAAAGTTCAGTTATATTATATTTATTTCTCTCAATAAATCTCTTTTAAATTGGATTATTGCTAATTGGCTTACCTAACAGGTTGGGTTAGGTGTCATCACGACTAGTTGGATTTTGGGTAGTGACAGACAACAACTATGACTCAACTAGCAAAGACCCAACTAAATCAAGTGCAAACACCTAAGAAAGTCAATGCTATGGAAGGAGTGAACATAATGGTGAACAAGAGGAGGACCAAGGGTCCACAAGTGCAAACTCGAGTGGAGAACTATGTGCAAGAAGATGGTGGTTTTGAGCAAGATTATTCCTATAATGATCAATAAAAGGGAGTGCAATATGTGAATAATTTTCAAGGGCAAAGAAACAACTTCCAAGGCCCAAGCCAACGACAATGGCGACCACAAAACAATCAAGGCAATTGGAATTCTAACAATCAAGGAAATTGGAGTGGAGGCAACAATCAAGGGAATTGGCATAACAACAACAATCAAGGAAATTGGAGTGGAAACGACCAAGAAAATTGGGGAGGTAACAATCAAGGCAGATGGAGCAATAATCAAGGCAACCGGAGGTCAGGTTTTTAAAATCCCCCAATGTACCAACAACCAAGCAACCCACCTCCGTATCCTTCCCAAGGCTCGAGTTCTTAAAACAATGAAATGGCATGTATTGAAAGTATGTTCAAGCAAATTATGGAAAAGAATATCGTTTCGGATGCCCAACTTGCCTCATACAACACATCAATCTACAACCTCGTAGTTCAAATGAGGCAAATCTCTCAAGCTTTAAATTATCGGCCTAAGGGTGCACTGCCAAGTAAAATGGTGGTAAATACAAAAGTGGTAACAACACAGGGCATGCCATAATGGTTATCACAAGAAGTGGAAGAGGTGGGAATGCACCTACCTCACGTGGAAGCAACCTGTTAATGATGATCAAGTGATGCAAGAAGAAGAGATCCCGAACAATATGGTGCAACCTAATTATGAAGTTAGGATTGATATTTATGATAGTATGGAAGAGACTCAATAGGAGGTGAACCCGTCTAGGGAACAAATTATTGACATACTGGAGCTGGTAGTGCAAACGGCTAAGGCACCATTGCCTAAGCCTCCACCTCCATACCCTCAAACACTTGCCAAGCAAAATGGTGAGAATCAATTTAAGAAGTTCATTAAAATGATGAAGAATCTTTCAATTAATGTGCCATAAGTTGAAGATTTGGAACAAATGCTCGGTTATGTAACGTTTATGAAGGATTTTGTGACAAAGAAGCGGTCAATGAATAATGAAACCATCAAAGTCACTCATCAAGTGAGTGTAATTGTGCATTCAATGGCTCCTAAGTTGGAGGATCCCGGTGCTTTCACGATTCCTTGGACAATTAAAAGTGCCGAGTTTGCTAAAGCTCTTTGTGATCTTGGGGAAAGTATCAATTTGATGCCCTATTCGATTTTCAAAACATTGGGAATTAGGCAACCAAGACCCATCTCTATGAGATTGCAAATGGTCAATTGTTCCATGAAGAGGCCTTTGAGTGTGATTGAATATGTTTTGGTTCGTGTCAATAAATTCATTTTCCCGGCGGATTTTGTCATTTTAGATTGTGAGGTTGACTATGAAGTGCCAATTATTATTGGGAGACCTTTCCTTGCTGCGGGAAAGGCGCTTTGTGATATTGAAGCCGGAGAACTTACTTTCCGGGTTGGTGATGAAAAAGTGATATTCCATGTATGTAAGTCAACAAGGCAACCAAATAGCAATGAGGTGTGTTCTTTTGTAGACTTGGTGATCGATGTTACTGTTGATGAAACGAGTGCTACAATCAATGTTGGTGATATGTTGGAGGCCGCCTTGATCAACTTTGATGATGACGAGATCGATGACTTCATGGAATGTGTGAACTCTTTGCAAGGAATGGGGTCGTACAACTACGCACCCCGGAAATTGTCCTTGGATCTTAAAAATAGGAAAACTCCTCCTACAAAGCCTTCTATTAAAGAGCCTCCTACCTTGGAGTTGAAGCCATTGCCTCCACATCTTCGGTATGAATTTCTTCATCTTTGTTCTACTTTACCAGTTATTCTTTCCTCTTGTTTGACTAATGTGCATGTAGATTCCACATTGGCGGCACTACAAAAGAGAAAGAAGGCTATTGGGTGGACCTTGGCGGATATTCGGGGGATAAGCCCAGCCTTTTGCATTCATAATATCAAGTTGGAGGATGACGCCAAACTATCTATTGAACATCAAAGAAGACTCAATGAAGTTATGCAATAAGTTGTCAAGAAGGAGATTATCAAGTGGTTGGATGTCGGGGTTGTCTACCCCTTCTCTGATAGTTCATGGACTTCTCCGGTTTAATGTGTCCCAAAGAATGGGGGCATGATGGTGGTCACCAATGACAATAATGAGTTGATTCCTACTAGAACGGTGACCGATTGAAGGATGTGTATGGACTATCACAAGCTCAACAAAGTCACAACGAATAATCACTTTCCACTTCCTTTCTTATATCAAATGCTCAACAGATTAGCCTACCGTGATTACTATTTCTTTCTTTATGGGTACTCAGGCTACAACCAAATTCTTATTGCTCCATAAAATCAAGAGAAAACAACCTTTACATGTCCCTATGGTACTTTTTCTTTCAAGCGGATGCCATTTGGTTTGTGCAATGCACCGGTGACTTTTCAAAGGTGTATGATGGCTATTTCCACGGACTTGATGGAGGACTACCTTGAAGTTTTCATGGATGACTTCTTGTTGGTTGGAGATTCTTTTGATGATTATCTTGCGAATTTGGAAAAAGTGTTGGCTAGATGTGAAGAAACCAATTTGGTGCTCAATTGGGAGAAATTCCATTTCATGGTCGAGGAAGGTATTGTCCTTGTCCACAAAATCTCAAGGAATGGAATTGAAGTTGACAAGACAGAGATTGAGGTGATTTCTAAGCTTCCACCTCCAACTTCAGTGAAGGGTGTGAAGGGTTTCCTAGGCCACGCGAGTTTTTACCGGTGCTTCATCAAAGATTTCTCTAAGGTGGTGAACCCGTTGTGCAAGCTTCTTGAGAAGGATGCTAAGTTTAATTCCAATGATGATTGCATGAGAGCTTTTGAATTGTAGAAGCTCAAGTTGACAACTACTCCCATTATCACCGCTCCAAATTGGAGTGTGTCTTTTGAACTCATGTGTGATGCAAGTGACGTAGCGGTTGGGGTTGTTTTGAGGAAATACATCAACAAGATTTTTCATCTTGTCTACTATTCTAGTAAGACCATGAATAGTGCCCAAGTCAACTATACCGTTATGGAGAAAGATCTCCTTGCTATTGTATTTGCAATTGAGAAATTCCGCCCGTACTTGATGGGTGCAAAAGTTATTATCCACACGGATCATGCGGTGCTTCTTTATCTTATGAGCAAAAGGACTCCAAAGCTTAGTTGATGAGATGGGTACTCTTGTTGCAAGAATTTGATATTGACATCCAATATAGGAAAGGCAGTGAAAACCAAGTGGCGGACCACTTGTCTCATTTGGAGGTGGAGGGGAGGCCGCATGATGGCTTTGAGATCTATGACACTTTCCCCGATGAGCAAATCTTGGAAATTTCAATGAAAGAGGTTCCATGGTTCGTGGATTTAGCAAATTTTCTTGTGTGTGAAATCATTCCGGATGAGTTCTCTTCAATCCAAAGGAAGAAGTTCCAACGGGATTGTCAAGATTATTATTGGAATGAACCATACCTTTTCTTGATTTGTACGGATGGGGTGATTAGAAGATGTGTACCTAAATAAGAGCAAGGTTAAATTCTTAGGTCTTGTCATTCTTTGCCATATAGTGGTCATCATGGTAGAGCGAGGACGGAAACCAAAGTGCTTAGGTGTGGTTTCTATTAGCCCACTCTTTACAAGGATGCAAGTGAGTTAGTGAGAAGATGTGATGAATGTCAACGGGTCGGTGGAATCTCAAAGAAAAATGAAATGCCTCTCATAACCATTTTGGAGATTGATATTTTTGATGTGTGAGGTATAGACTTCATGGGCCCTTTTGTGAGCTCTTGTGCAAACACCTACATCTTGGTCGCAGTTGACTATGTGTCCAAATGGGTTGAGGCCGTTGCTTTACCTAACAATGAGGCGAGAAGTTTTGTGGCTTTCTTAAAGAAGAATATTTTCACAAGGTTTGGTACTCCACGTGCAATTAAAAGCGATGGGGTCACATTTTTGCAACAAAGCTTTTGACACTTTACTTAGCAAGTATGGTGTTACTCACAAAGTTATGACTCCCTATCACCCACAAGATAGTGGGCAAGTGGAAGTCTCAAACCAGGAGATAAAGGGTATCTTGTCCAAAATGGTGAATGCTAATCGGACGGATTGATCCAAGAAGCTTGATGATGCATTATGGGCTTATCGGACGGCTTACAAAATACCAATCGGAATATCGCCATACCGGTTGATGTTCGAAAAGCTTGTCATCTTCCAGTGGAACTAGAGCACAAGGGAATGTGGGCTCTAAAGAAGTTGAATCTTGATTGGGATGTAGCCGCTAACTTGAGGGTTGCACATTTAAATGCATTAGATGAGTTCTGGTATCATGCTTATGTGAGTTTGTCCTTGTACAAAAAATAAGATGAAATACCTTCATGACAAATACATTTGGAACAAAAAATTCAAGGTGGGAGATCTTGTATTATTGTTTAACTAAAGATTGAGGATGTTTCGTGGGAAGCTAAAATCCAAGTGGAGTAGTCCTTTTGAAATTGTTGGTGTGACACCTTTTGGTGCATTAGACTTGAAGAACAAAAACAATGAAGTATTCAGAGTCAATGATCACCGGGTGAAGCACTACTTGGGAAAGTTTAGAGATAGCCATATGGTGGCGGTCATTCACTTCATTTGAGAGTTTTTTGCATCGTGGCGCGACGTTAAATCAGGCGCTTCTTGGGAGGCAACCCATGTTCTTTTCTTTTTTCTTGTTGTAGACCTTTTCTTTTTGTAGTTAAGTGTCATTTGTGTTCTAACTTGGTTTGAAGTGTGCTACAGGTATGAGTGTGACTTACAAAAACAGTGGACGAAAATATGGCTAAGCGTTCAAAAAGAGCACGGACCACACTTTATTTGTGCGGACCGCACATTTTTATGGGCCATAGCAGATGAACATTGCGGCCGCATATTTCTCTTGCAGACCGCACATTTGAAATGTCAAAAATACCAAATTTCTGAAGTTTAAGCTTGTCAGTGCTGAGGTCGATATGCGCCCGCACGTGAAATCTGTGGCTGCACAAGAAAATGTGTGGACCGTAGATGGAAGTCTGAGATGAATCTCCCAGGTTAAAGAGTGTGGACCGCACATGAAATTGTACGGCTGCACTTGTCTCTGTTCCCTTCTCAAATTGAATGGTATAAATAGAACAGTAGGTCTCATTTTACCCTTTTCACACTTTGAGCAAAATACTGTTGCCCTACTAATTATTCTTGGAGATTTCAATTGTCCACACACACAGCCACCTTGATTAGTCACTCATTTCACTCACTCTATCTAGTATTCTTCAATTTCACGTTACTTTTTGTGTTAGTTTAATTTGTAGATTTTCTTTGTCCTTTTTAAGCCATCTGTTATTAGAGTTCAGTTGTGTTTCCATATGGGGTATATCTGAATTGGGTAAACATGATACATGCTCTACTGGGATTGGGTTAGTGAAATTTCATATTTTTGTTGCCATGCCTATTTGTGCAAAACATTAAAAACATCTTAGAATAAAAAGTTGTCTCGTCATAATTGTTTGAATTTTGCGGCTTCACTTGAATTGTGCGGTCCAAAGATTCAGATTTTTGGAAGCTTATGTGAGGCAGGAATTTGCGACCGCAAGTCCAATAGTGCGGACCAGAGATTTCCTCTTGCGGTCAAAGATTAGGCCATTCTCTATCATGAGTGAGTCTTCCTTTTTGAGACTCAAAAGTGCTGAAGTCCAATTGTGCGGACCGCAGATTGGCCATTTCTCTGTCATCAGAGAGTTAACAAGTTTGGGACTCTGAAGTGCAGCCACAAGCAAAAATGTGCGGACTGCACTTCCCTTCTGCGGCCATACAACAAAAATATGCGGACCGCAGATGTCTTATCCAGCAGGCTTGAATCACCTTCATAACCCCACTGTGTCCAATTGTTTCTCCCTTACCTACATGACTCCTGTATATGTTTGAAAAATGAATTGCAACTAACAATCTTCTTTGCTTTATACAGATAATGATTCGATCCAGAGGCCGAGGTGATACTTCAAAAGGACGAGGTGAATCTTCTCGAGGTCGAGTAAAAGTACCTTACCCCTTGGCCAGTCCAAGACGATCAAAAAGAAAACAACAGCCGGCAGATGGAGAGGTGTAGAACTCACCGACTCTAGCTCCTATGTCCCATCTAGGGAGGTGTCAGAGGGCAACTCAACCTCTTTTCAGGAGGAGCAGACGACTACACAGTCGAGGCTGCAGTGGAGATACCAGCTTAGGGATGAGTCGTCTTCATCTCACAGCACCTCCGAGAGGTCGGAGAGTGATAGTTAAGCTTTTGAGCAATAAGCTACATCAGTCCTTGAGGCACAGGTTATACATGAACTCCCCGATGATGGTAGATGGGGAGATGCTATAACTATAGGGCTTGAGATATCAAAGAAGAAAGAGGTTTGGGAGGATCATTTTGTCAGCTTGTCCGCCTTCACCAGTTTTCGTATGTGGTGGCCAGTCAGGTTGCTAACTCTTGAGTGATAGTTTCGGTTGAAAGATTTGGAGAAATACAACCCAACGATTTTGAGGCAGTTCAAATAATAGAAGGGTTGGATGTGGGTCACCGAGAGACTTGAGGATGCAAAAGAATACCTCGTCCGAGAATGTTTTGCCAATGTTGCTCATATAAAGAAAGGGACGAAGTTGACCAAAGTGCGCAATCACAAGGTGAGGTTTGATCATGCTAAACGCATACTTGGGCTTCGAGGATGTTGAGCCAAAGGAGTATCTGGAGAAGTGAACCATGAAGGATGAAGTCCGCCTTTGGTTGGCTGAGAGTTTAGCACCACTCAGGCCACCACCACCATGGATAACTGATGGGGTTCACATCCACCGGAGCACTCTGAGTTTTGAGGCGAAGGGGTGGCAAACCAATATCTGCAGCAGATTGGATCTGAGCCAGAATGAGCCTCACCTTCCTATTCCGAAGGGCAGTGCTTGTGGCTTCCATCATGGACGAGTACCTAATCAATGTGGGTTCCATGATGTTGGCCAACATTTCAGTGATTGCACTGCAAGACAGCTCGGCCTACCCTTATCCCAACACTATCACAGAGTACCTCACCGATGCAAAGGTAGAGCTGAGAAATTTTGACACCAAGGTGAAGGATTCTATTGGTATTCACTGATGGATGCGAGCAACCCAAAGAAGAAAGTCCAGCCTTTTACCACCACAGGCCAGTCTGGTGAGCCAATAGTGGCAGCTTATGAGACGGGTGATTTCAGATCCACCTCTGCTGAGCCTTCTTCTAGTGCCGCTGTTATGCCTCCGCAATCATCCACAACCCCTGCCACAACTCCTACCATAGCTCTGAGGCCAGTTCCCATGCCTACTGCCCCACTATTTGTGATGCGAGTCTCCCAGATAGCCACTGCAAAGCTGTCTGACTTGTCTAGTACTGCTGCAGTACAGTCCACTTCACATGCACCACATGCTCCTTATGACATTGATGAGATGCTGAAGAAGTTTTTTGACAACTAGAAGACTATCATGGACACATTGGTGCAGCACGGGTCAGCTATTAAGTAGCTGGAAAAAGAAGTAAAGAAGATGAGAAAGTCCCAGGTAAGCAAGAAATCAGTGGACAAGCTCTGGAGGGAGGTGAATAGACTTGCTACAACTGGCAACCTTCCCTTTGATATGATGCTTGACCTGCACCAGTCCGCACCAGATCCTTTGGCACTATTTGTACCGATAGTACCAGTTGGATAATCTGACGAGCCAGATCTTGCTGCCGACACTACTGAGGCAGTGCGTGCGATGTTTGATAACCCAGCCATGCCTAGGTTTGATGATGATGAGATTCAGTTGGTTGACCCTGAGGGAGATGACATTGCTGGGGACATTGAGATGTCCAAGGATCCTTAGGGAGTTTTCTTCACCCTCTCCTCTTTTACTCTTATTTTGCTAAGCATTGGAGACGATGCTTACTTTTATCTGGGGGGGGGGGGGGGTTTTTT
>AWOL01S0039958.1:91574-104734 GCA_000715115.1 Nicotiana otophora
GGGGGAGTTTATTTGATACATTGGTACACTTGGGATACAATTGGTCTGTAATAATTTGATGATTCTCTCTCTTTTCTTATTTATATTTATCTATCTTCTCTCTATCTTCTTATGTATATTTATTCTATATTTAGTAGTTATTGCTCATTAGCTTCTTTAATTTTTTTTTTCTTATTAGTTCTTGATTTCATAGTATAGAAAACAAACACTTAGCAAGAATTCAATGAGATGGGAATAGTCCGGGGTTACAGGATTAATGTCTCTCCTATTGCGTTCTTCTGGTTGATTTACTCACTTGATTTATCTAATTAATTGATTAGTGGGGTTTATTATGCTCGTGAAGTTCTTTCGACGTTTCACTCGCCTATTCAAGCCAACCTAATACTATATATCTATAGAATTAGAATTAACAAGAATGCATGTAGATTTCCTGCGAAAATAACCAAGTAAGGCAACTAGAATATGTTTATCCTAATCGCGACTCTATTCTCTAATTGCCTGGATTCAAGAACTTACTCTATTCTTATATGCCATCTATAGTTTCCACTTTTGAGTTCAACCATAAATTTGTAGATAGTACTTTATTGTTAGCTACGCAATAAGATAACTAAGTGCAAGATTGAATAAACAAATTATTATGATAAACCAAGCAAAACAATCAACCGTTAGACTACAATAGCCAATAATGACCCATAACGCAGAATAATGAGGTTCTTAGCCACTCATGATATAGATAAACAATTTCATAAGTGTTGAATAGTTGAAAATACTAAGAAAGATGAAAAAACCCTGAGAATCCTTGCTCCCCCGAGTGTTACTTGCTTGTGTTTTCCTCTCAAAGTGGCATCCCCCTTCCAAAATAGGTTTAAATTTCTTTTCATATGAGTTGGGGATGTGTAGGGCCAAATTTTCTCGTCCCGAGCAAAGTAGGAGAGTTTCGTGTCACCCAGCTTCCAGGGTAGTGAGTCGTACTAGCCCTGGCACTGGCCTGCTGGCCAAACTTTTCAGGTCTGTAAACTGCGCCGCGGGTAGCGCGATGCACTACCCAGGGCGCTTCACTGGCCCATTTTTTGTTTTGTTCCTATTTTGCTTCAATTCGTGCAGTTTTGCCCCACATTACTTTTGAGAGACTCTTACATATAAAAATACCTCAAATTATAATAAATCATTATATTACACATTTGAAATCCACGACGTTTGAGTAAAATGCGAGGGAATATGCATATAAATATACATACTTTAAGCCAAATATCAAAGTCAGAGCTTCAATCTAACTAATTTGTTAAGCTCATTTTGACTTGAATAATTTCTTTATTCAATGACCTTTTTGTGTTGCAGCCAAATGCACACGCAAGTAAATGCAGTCAAGTAATAAAGTGACCAGAAGTCGGATGTCGATCTCACGAGGACTTATAATAAACTATTAACAACTATTTTCTTGTTATTAGAGGCTATTGGCTATGGATATTCAGGCCTTGGTTAACAGGTTCGTGAAGTTTGATATTTCGGAGCCTAGCAGGGTTCTTGCTTGTGATGTGGTGCGGTCATCTTTGTTGGAGTACATCAAGGCTCGCCAGTTTGATGATCTTGACTTATTGGTGTTGAAAGACGTGGTGCAACTGGGTGGTTCTAAGAAGTTTGTGTTTAAGGATGATGGTATTCTACGACTTCAGGGCTAGATTTGTGTCCCGAATGTTGATGGTTCAAGAGAGTTGATCCTTGAGGAAGTGCATAGCTCACAGTTTTCTATTCACCCATGTGTCACAAATATGTATCATGATTTGAAACAACATTATTGGTGGCAAAAGATGAATAAAGACATTGTTGGACATGTCTTTCGGTGTTTGAATTATAAGCAGGTGAAGTATGAACACCAGAAACTGGGTGGTTTGACTCAGAAGTTGGCAATACCTGAGTGGAAGTGGGAGCGCATCACTATGGACTTTGTGGTAGGCTTACCATTGACCTAGATAAAGTACGATGTTGTTTGAGTCATTGTGGACTGATTGACCAAGTCCGCACATTTTATCCCGGTGATGACTTCATACTCTTTAGAGCGGTTCGCTCAGATTTACATTAGAGAGATTATTCTCCTGCATTGTGGCCCATTTTTATAATTATAGGTTGTGGCATGTAGTTCACTTCACACTTTTGGAGAGTTCTGCAGTGTGAGTTGGGCACGCAGGTTGAGTTAAGTACTGTGTTTCACCTTCAGATGGACAGGCTGTTCGAGCGGACCATTAAGATTTTGGAGAATATGTTGAGGGCATGCACTATTGATTTTGGAGGTTATTGGGACCAGTTTATACATCTAGAAAAGTTTTACTACAACAACAGCTATCAATCGACTATCTAGATGGCTCCGTATGAGGTTTTACATAGGAGGTGATGTCGTTCTCCGGTTTGTTGGTTTGAGCCTAGTGAGGCTAGATTGTTGGGCACAGATTTAGTTTGTGATGCTTTGGAAAAGATGAAATTGATTCAGGAGTGGCTTCGTACAGCAGATTCTAGGCAAAAGAGTTATGCTGATATGAAGGTTCGTGATGCGGCTTACATGGAAGGTGAGAAGGTTCTTCTCTGAGTTTTACCTATGAAGGGCATGATGCGATTTGGGAAGAAGGGAAAATTGAGCCCAAAGTATATTGGCCCATTTTAGATCTTGGAGAAAGTTGGAGAGATTGCTTATAGGCCTTCATTTCCACCTAGCCTATCAGGGGTACATCCAGTATTTCATATTTCCATACTTCGGAAGTACCATGAAGATAGGTCAGATGTTTTGAAATTCATCATGGTGCAACTTGATGAGGATTTGACCCATGAGGAAGAACTGGTGGCTATTCCAGATAGCCAGGTTTGAAAGTTGAGATCTAAGGATATTCCTTCTGTGCAAGTACGTTAGAGAGGTCAGCCGACTGAGGAGGCTACTTGGGAGTTCGAGTCGACGTGAGAAGTAGATATCCGCATCATTTTAGTAGTCCGGGTACATATCTATGTCTATGTGAGGAGGAACGTTTCTTTTAGAGGTAGAGAATGTATTGGCGTGATAGGTCACTTTGAGTACTAGCTCCTCTTTCTATGATTTGAGACCTTTACTAGCGCTATTTGATGATTTATGACTTGTGTGCGTGGTCCGTATTAATTTCTGGAAAGCTTTAATGTGAATCTTTAAGGAAAACTTGATTTGAAACTTGAAAATGACTAGAGTTGACCACGGTCAACAATTTTGGTAAACGACCTTAGATTGGTATTTTGATAATTCTAGTAGGTTCGTATAGTGATTTTGGACTTGTACGCATGTTTGGTTGGGCCCTAGGGTGAACCGAGGCTGTTTCGACACTTGATGTGAAAATTAAAATTTTAAAGTATGAACTTTGAAGTTCTTTGAGTTTTGATGCTTCATTCTTGAATTTAGATGTTATTTTGATGATTTTATTACGAGTAAGTTCGTATGATGTTATTAACTTATGTGAATGTTTGGTTTGGATCGCGAGGGGCTCAAGTGAGTTTCGGATGAGTTTTGGACTATTTTTGCAAGACTGTGAATTTGCTGGTGTTGCAGAGGGTCTGTTCGCAAATGCGAGCCTCGCATTTGCAATGCTAGGTAGGGGCAGGGCAGCAGTCTCTTTTTGCGAGGGGTTGATCCTTTGCAAATGTGATAGTTGTGTCACATTTGCGACATAAGAGGGGCTCAGGCACTGTTCGCATTTGCGATTAGTGGTTCGCTTTTGCGAACATCTTTGCGATACCTGCAGTTGGGTAAAAGGTAGAGATTTTGGGACTTAGCTCTTACTCCATATTTTAGATCTAGACTCCACATAAAGGCGATTTTAGATAGCAACTTTTTTCCAACTTCATAGGTTAGTAACTTTAACTTATTTGTGTTCAATTCCCATTATTGTTCATGAATTTTCTCAATTAAATCTAAGCTTTTATAGAGTAAAAATAGGGATTTTGGGTAGATATTTAGGATTTTATAATTTTGGGATTTAGACCTCAAATTGAGGTCGACTCACGAAACAAATTACATATTTGGACTCGGGGGTAAATGGGTAATTGGGATTTGGTTTTAATTTCGAATTTTGGCCATGTGGACCGAGGTTGACTTTTTGTTGACTTTTTCAAATATGTTAAAGATCAAACCTTTTTGATAATAGGGTAGTTTCTAAAGCTTTTTTTGACATATTTGATTAATATTTGACTAGATTTGGGTGATTTAGAGGCTTGTTCTAAAGAGAAAGCCGTGTTGGATTGTTGATCTTGTTTTAGAAAGAGGTAAGTATCGTGATCAACCTTGATTTGAGGGAATTAGGATATGATTGATTTATTTGCTACGTAATTTATATGTGGGGATGATGTATATGCAAGGTGACGAGTACATATGCGTTGTCATGGGTATAAGCATGTCGGGTATTCTAGCTTACTTTATACCTTAAATTATGCTATGTCTTTTTCTTATTTCGTTCTTTCCTTTATTATGTGCCCTTATCTGATACATATTTTCTTGACACATATATGCCTTCATTTGTTAACTACCTTCAATTGTTACTTGCTTCTATTTGCTTTATGCTTTAATTCAATTTATGTCTTTACTTGCTACATGTATTTTCCTTTATTTGATAGATACTTTTACCTGCTTCATTTTCTTATTTGCCTTATTATCTTTATCTATTATGTTTTACTCTATTGTGTAATGGTGTGTTGTGTGACCTTAGATTGTTCTCGTGTTACAACTTACCTAAGTCTAGGTGGTATATGTTGTGAGGCTAGCTCTTGGAAATTATACTGTTTAACCTTCTTTGTTCGTGCTCGTACTTGGTGATTTATGCATTCTAGTTTCCTTTACTATTATATTGTGAGGCTTGCCATGTTTATTGGATATTTGGATCGGGTTGTGCGCCGCAACAATATAGACACTTGTTAGTATTGATATTGGAATCGGGTTACGCGCCATAACATAAATGATGTCTTGTAGTTATTCTTGGTTATTTTGCTCTGTTACCGTATTATGTTATGAGTCTGTGATGTGATGATATTCTGGGCCCTTTGTCATCTACTATCTTTTTTCGTTCATTATGTAATTACTTGTTTCTATATATTGTTATTGATTTTTTGCTTGTTACTCGTACATGTTTATAGTGAGTTGTCTTGTCATAGCCTCATTACTACTTCGTTGAGGTTAGGATCGATATTTACTATGTACATGGGATCGGTTATACTCATACTATACTTCTGCACTTTTTGTGTAGATCCTGAGGTTGATCCCATTTGCATTCAAATGTGATTGCTCGGACCTTTTCTAGGAGACTTGAGGTAATGATGCTTGGCGTTTGCAGGCCCTGGAGTCCCCTTCCTATCTCTATTGCTATTTTCTTGTATGAGACAATATTTCTTTCTTTTCAGACCTTATATATAGTATTCTACTTGCTCATGTATTCTGTGACACCAAATCTTGGGAGGTTATGTACAAGGCGCATGGTTTAGACTTATTATCATATGTATTTGAATTTACTTTTATTCTATCTCAATATGTCGTTACCTATTAGACTAGCTCCTTATTTATTGTTAAGTATTTTCTTTCCTAGAAAGCAGTGATAAGCGTTATCATGATCCCATAGGTGAGAATTTGGGTCGTGATACGAGAACAATCTAAGGTCACCCAATGAAACATTACACAATATAGTAAAACAAGTAACATATAAAGACAATAAGGCAAATAAGGACATGAAACATGTAAAAGCATATATCTAACAACATATTAGGGAATGTAGCAAGTAAAAGCATACATTGAATTAAAGCATAAAGCAAATAGAAGCAAGTAACAATTGAAGGTAGTTAACAAGTGAAGGCATATATGTGTCACGAAAATATGTATCAGATAAGGGCACATATTAAAGGAAAGCACGAAATAAGGAAAAGACATGGAAAAATTTAAGTTATAAAGTAAGCTAGAATATCCCGCATGCTTATACCCATGACAACGCATATGCACTCGTCACCTTGCATATAACTCGTCCCCACACATAAATCACGTAGAAAATAGATCAATCATATCCTAATTTCCTCAGATCAAGGTTAACCACAATACTTACTGAGTACTTGGGGTTGGTTGTAGTCATACTACACTTCTGCACTTCTTGTGCAGATTTCGGTGTGGATTTCGGCAGCATTTAGAGTTGATTGCTCGGACCTTTTCTAGGAGATTTTAGGCGGTGATGTTTGGTGTTCGCAGACCCTGGAATGCCTTCCCTATATCTATTGTTTTTTTCTTGTATCAGACAATATTACTTTCTTTTCAGACCATATATGTTGTATTCTAGTGGCTCGTGTACTATGGGACACTAAATCTTGGGAGGTTATGTAAAAGGCATATGGTTTGGACTTATTATCATATGTATTTGAGTTTATTTTTATTCTATCTTAATATAATGTTACTTGTTAGACTAGCTCCTTATTTATTGCTAAGTGTTAGCTTTTCTAGCAAGCAGTATTAGGTGTCATCACGACCCTGTGAGTGAAATTTTAGGTCGTGACGCATAGGTGACACTATTAGATATGCTTTATGTGCCTATGGACAGGTTGTTGATACGCATAAGTTGCATTATGAAATAATACCTATGAGTTGCTATATATTTATTGCTTTTTATTTATACATGCTTTACAATTATGATATATGTTATACCTTGTTCATAGCGTGCACAATATTTTCTGAGACTTGCTCCATGGGGTATAAAGGAGGGGCGAGTCAATAATCTTGCTAGGTCTGGGCTTACCTTTGTTGTTGTTTCTATGTTGTGCAGATCTTTCCACTAGCATTGTTGTTGGACACTCATGATCTCATTTGAGGCGTTTAGAGGTTCTAGTTGAGGTGCGCCAACTGCATTCAGATCGTGGTGGCACATTTATTCTATCCATCTTCTTTCTTTCTATTATTATCGGGTTGTATTCCTAAACTCTTGTATTCCTATTTATAATACATGCTCCTTGATTAGTTCGTAGGAGGTGAATTTCGAGATTTGGATAGTTTTGGGCTTCGAGTCATTAACTTATTATTATTAATGTTTTAGAAATTATGTATCGGTTGGATTGTTGATAGGTTGATTATAAGGATTGTTGGGACACACTTGTTGTAGGGAAAATGCTGCTGTAATTTTTATTGATATTTGGTAGTTGTCTAAGATAAATATCGATTTGCTTGGTGTGGGTAATGTCTCGCTAAGTTTCAATCACGACCTTCGAAATTGAGGCGTGACAACTTTGGATCTTATCATTGAAATCTAGGCACGATCTAGCTCACGCAATCCATGTTGGTTCGGCTGGTCCCATTGCGCTTTGTCTAGTTAACCATTGACATTGTTTGCCCATACTTGATTGACTCATTATAGTTAAACCTTTATATGACTTGATCAGCAACAGTAAAACATTTCATCTATTTGGAAAAATTGATCATGGGCCACGTAGGCATGGGAGAACTAAGCCGGCTCCCACCCAAATTGATGCCCACATTTTGTGTTGACATATACCAAAATTCATTTGCACGATTGATAAGGGGTTGCGACGAATTTGTTTTTTAATTAAATTTACAAGAAGAATTAATGTATATATGAAGTAACAGAGTAGGCAAAGGAGGACAAATAAAATCGTTCAACACTATGTTGCATTTGCTTTTTTTAAAAAAAATAATAATTTATGCCGCCTGAATAACTATAAAGAAATTAAAATGGTGCTCTCTACCAAAACATCTAGGGGGGGTAAGATGTAAATTGTGACCCTGTCCAACTTGGGTGAACCAGACTAAGAATTCATAGGTATAGACATAATAGTGTCCCGATTTGCTATTAAATGAGACAATCTGATGTTGCTTTTTTGGGTAAATCCGTACTAAATTGTAAAGGAAAAGAAGCAGAGAGAATGTGAGCTGGTCGAGATTTGGTGACTCACAAAAACTAGTCTAAACAATTCAACACATAGAATAATCTGAAACTTCTTTCAAAGTAGTAATATAATCCAACTCAAATTACAATATCCACTTTTACATATGAACAACAACGAAAATACTCTTTTAGCTCTAGACAGATCCGTTTCAATTTAGATGATACACTTTTTTCATTAGTCCATTCCCAAAAGAATGACATATTTCTACAATTGAAAATACTTCAATTTTTAACTATTCATTTTACTTATTTTACATTTAATGATAAATTTTTATAACCACACAAATGTCTGGCCTCAGATTAAACTTTTAAGACCATAAATTTTAAAAGTCTTTTTTAAAAATTCGGGCAGATTCAAAATACCTTGTCTAAATTGAAACGGAGAGAGTATTAATTAAAATAATCAAAGGAAAAGGATCAAAAGCACACTTTTATTATATTTGAGGCCATTCATACTCTTTCTTATTATCAAAATATCTTGTATTTGCGGTGAATGTTGGTAAAGCGTCAATTCAACCGTAACGAAAAGTAAAGATGGGTAGATTTTGACATTTTTTATGAAGTATTTTGACAGATAGAATTCACTCGATTCATACTGGAGCTCCACTAAAATCAAAAACAAATACGAGACAGTCCGCTAATGCTAGGAGTATGAATGACTCCAAAGTATAATATAAGGTCGACTCAAATATATCGTATAGAAGAGAGGTAAATTAGGATTTTATTTCGAAAAATCAATAAATAATCTGCCAACAACTAAATAAATGAAACCCAACAGAATTTCCAAAAGAATATTTTTACCATCATGGACTTGCAAATGCGTTTTCAAATAACATCCTCATGAGCTCTTCATTAAGAGGACTGCAAATCTTGACAAAAAAATCCTCAGAACGCGAAATCAGATAAGAAAATACTCCGATTTCACTTTGCCGCCGGCGGGGAAGATTGTCGGAGACTTTCCTTCTACAAAGAGGACACGTCCAATGAGACTGTAACCAAATATCAACACAATTAACGTGAAAAACGTGGCCGCATTTCGGCAGTTTCCGGCACTTCTCGCCGCCATGCACGTCGTGGAGGCAGACAGCACAGTAGTAATGTGCCTCGACTCCATTATCCACCACGGTAAACGGCGGCGGTAGGCGGTGGTCGTCACGGCAGAACCACCGGAATTTAAGGCCGCAAATTATGAAGACGGCTACTGTAGTTATGACTGTGGCTATTAATTCAACTTGATATGCCATGGCCTAATTAGTAAAATGAAGAGAAATTTTTTAAGGATCTGTTTGGTAAGGTTGAATGCTGGTGATTTTATAGGCTTCATTTTCGTGTATTATGATTCATGAACAATCAATTAATCTAAGCTTCAAGGACAAAGTCAATAAAGTATTACTTTATTTTGTAACAAGGAGTTTAACATTTGACTATTTATAGAAGTACCCACAAGTCCTAAATATTGTAGATCTACCACATATTTGAGATCAGATTTTACTTCTCTTGCTATGCCAATTTCAAATTCACGTCAAGAGTTTCATATTTGACTATACCAATGGCAAATTTTTATGTAAGCAGCGTGGATTTTTTTTACTGTATTTTTGGGGATTGTTTTTGATAAAGCGATCAGGTTGTTTGCGCTGAAATATATACACTTCATTTTCGTGTTATATTGGTAGTGGACTAGTTTTATAATTTCTAAGATTAGAGAAAGTAATAATACAATCATGAAATAGTTGGAGGGTCTAAACGAAATGAACTTAATCTCTAGCTAGTTTGACACAAGACTGGATTATACTTCATTCAACTACAGGCATTAAAAGATGATGGTACAATTTAGAAGTCACAGCTCGAATCATTAATAGTTCCTTTTTCATGGCCAAATCATAGTTTAACAATAAATTAATATTTTTTAACTATAAATTAATATTGCGTGCAAATAATTATAAGGATAGCGCAATCATATGAACTGATCGGGTACAAATAACTACAGAAGCAATAATATGTATTAAATCATGTGAAGTGGTTGCTATATCAAAAACTTTTAAAGAATCATGGTCAAAGTTTTGAGAAGTTCAATGAATTAATGGACATTTATGGAACCCACCCATGTGGCTTTACATTGAGTAGATCCCAACTTGTTTGGCAAGATAGAAACTGGTTAGCCAATTTAGACAGTAATTCTATGTACTATCATGTTGTAATGGATAAATAAGATCCTTCTACCTTTGACTGGGGATTCGAGCTCCAAGACAGAGAAAATTTCGGTAGAAAACCCTTTTCCCTTTGAAGGGTCTTATGTGATGTGAATCTAGTTTAATCGCGTCCTAATACAAATATCAGACACGAGATGGAAAAAAAAAAGAGTAATTTTTTTATTCTTTGGTTTTTGGATATCTCCGGTTTACCTGTAGCTAATATTGAAAGCATAAGTAATTTCGTTACGTACTCTAACAAGTACGTATCCCTCCTTCCAAAGTTATGTGATGTCATCTTCTACATTATACACTCCTTACCTAAGTTATGAATTATATTTTGCTACATCGACAAAGAAAGTTTCAAACTTATATATTTTTCTTGTATTATTTTTTACTTTAAAATGTATTCTAAGAGATAAATTTATTCACATTTAGTTTTACTACTATAAAACCTACTCAGTTTGTCTAGTTGATCTAAAAGGAGTATCGAATAACTGGGTATTTGGGGGCATCAACATTATTATCATTATAGTCAATGAACAACACGTGACTTACGAATGTAGGAAGCACTTTTTCTTTAATGGATCTTGACACAAATTAATAGAATCCCAAAGCAAGTATCGGGTACTAGATGGGAACCAAAAAATAGAACAAGTGAATGGCTACACATTCTTTTGATGTAGAATATGTAAATTTGTCACATTTATTATGTTCAAATGAGTTGAATTAGAACATTCCTGTTTTTTATTTGTTTAAGCTCGACTAGTTTTTACTTCTTCTCTTTAGCAAGAAATGTTAGTTTAATTTACTCTATGGTGACCGTCGCTAACCGTTGCGCCTTCCCTTCTGCTTCCACCATTTCTTTGTGAATGATGACAGGATACTTGTAAATGTATGTCGAACTAACAAGAAAGAAATTTGTCGTTGGTTCACTCATTTATCATAAGCTTTTAGTTGGTGCACCCGTGCGAATTTTCTTTATACAATTTTGTTGTTGTAGGATTTGAATATTCTTAGCAAAATTCCTGGCTGCATTAGTAGGATGAAGCCATATTGAATATTATCAAGAACTTATGGCAATTTCTTTTAAGAAGACATAGTCGAAGTCCGAATTTAATTTACTTTTGACGAGCTGCTAATAACATTAGCAGATATGTCAAAAAAACATTTTTTTTTTTAAAAAGAAAAGGAAGGCTTCACAAGTATAATAGGTTGTTGGATTAACGTTCATCCCAATTCAATTGGAGTCTAAGAATCCTACTAGTGGTCTTTGAGTAACGACAAATAGACTATATATACGGCAAAAAGTGAATTAAACACGCAATTGCCGTAAAAATTTGGCATTATACAACCCAACCTTTTCTTAATGGCAATACAAAACTTTATTCAATGTGATAATCGGCATGCATATTTTGATATATATCGCCTCACATTTTACTCATGTCTCGACGATTTGAGATGTTTAATATGACTATTTGTGCTAAATTTTAGTATTTCTATGTATAGGAATCATTCGGATGCAATTTGGGACGAAAGGGCGCGAATTGGAGCAAAATCGGGACAAAATCGCAAAAAGGGAGATCTGAGGGCCACAACCAGCGCGGGGCGCTGGCTGTGGCGCAATTTACAGCAGCCAAAATGTTTGAGCGCCAGGGCCAGCGCCCCACGCTGCCCTGGACACTCAAGACGAAAAAGTGTCCTTTTTCGACTAGGACTCGGTTGTTTCGACCCCTAGACGCCCCCAACTCATATAAAAGCCAACCTAAACCTATTTGTGAGAGGAGAGAGGTGATTTAGAGAAAGGAGGGAGGCGCCAAACACTCGAAAGCAAGGATTTGATCAATTCTTCCATCCCTTTCCTAGTATTCATTGATTTTATGTTTGAAAACATTATTTTTGATGATTTTATGAACATGAGTGGCTAAGAAACCTATTGTTCTAGGGTCATGGGTATACATGAATGTTGATGTTTGAAGTTTAATTTGACGAATATGATTTTATCATATTAGGTTGTTTATTTAATTCTGTTTTTAATTATTTTGGTGAGTAGCTAACAGTGAAATACTATCTACGAATCTAGAATTGAACTCGAAAGTAGGAACTCTAGATTGCATATAGAATTAAATAGAGCAAATTCTTAAACCCGGGCATCGGGGAACGAATTTGCAACTAGGATAGACATATACCTAATTGCCTTGCTCGGTTGCAATACAGGAATTGTAAATGCGTTCTTGTTAATCTTAATTCCATAGACATATATGTATTAAGTTAGCTTAAATAGGCGAGTAAGGACTTGACTGATTCTTATGAGTAATATCAACCCTGTCAATCAACAATCCAGATAAATCAATTAGTTATTTTAAGCTAAGAATGCAACATAATTTTTAGATAACCCGTGACCCTGAAATATTATCTCCTATTGATTGTTATTCAAAACTATTTAAGTATTGTGTTGATTTCTAGTATTTCATTACTTGATAGTTTTTAGGTAGTAAATTAGAAAATTATCTATTTTATAAGAAATCGCTTGAATCAATAAGCTATTTCAGTTTGAATTAGTCAAAAGTTAATCATAAGTCTTCGTGGGAACGATACTATATTCACTACTCTATTACTTGACGACCACGTATATTTGCGTGAGTGTGTTTGGTCACAACAAGTTTTTGGCGCCGTTGTCGGGGACTTAGAAATTAGCTACTTGACTGAGTTAAGCTTTTATTAGTTATTTGTTCAAGTGTATAATTTGCAGTTTGCCTTGTTTGTGTTAACGCAGGATCTTCTCTTGAATGCGGAGGAGTAGAAGTGCAACAACCTCCTTCCTTTTGATACTGAAATTGAACAAACACTTCATAGAGTGAGGAGGAAAGTCGAAACAAGAACTAGAATAGAGGGAGAGTTGGACATTGTAGTTCAACCACAACCAATAGAGATGGCAGGTAATGAAGAGCGTGCGGTGATAGAAGCCGCAAGGCCCAATCTTGCGAATATGACTCAGGCTATTGTGAAGCCTGATATCACGGGGCACTTTGAACTCAAA
>AWOL01S0039975.1:12269-25528 GCA_000715115.1 Nicotiana otophora
GGGGGGGTAGCGAGGTTTTGCACGCGTGGTTTGCATGTGGTCAGTGATTCCGTTTCTCCAAAATTATTGACATGCAAATTTCCCTAGATCCCTCAGCTACAAAAGATTGGATACCCCTTCGACTTCAGAAAAAATATATGAAGAAGGAAGAAGAGTGAACAATAAGGTATTACATGAAGCAACTCAAGAAATGAATTAAATAACATATAGAACATTCTACAAGTTAATACTTTATTGATATGATGGGCCGAGCCCCGTGTACGAGTTGCATGCCAAAGGTACATATAAAATATGAATGACCACACAACCAACACTACGCTAACTGAAAAGCTTTTGAAAGTAGATATATTTATCCTGTTAATTCCATCAAAACTGTCCCAGGGTACATTATGGAAATCTACAAGAATCAGAAGGTGAGAATTTGTAGGAAGTAGAAATGAAATGCATGATTATATGCACCTAAAAACATCATATAACATGATCATCACTTATTGACAACCAGTCCTACAACTTCTGCTGGTGATGTCTAGAGCAACCTGATATCATTATGACATCAAAAGCTTATCAAAGCCTCACGTTCAAGTTAAAAGTTTACTGCTTACTTAACTCCTCTTATACAAAGCCTAAATATTTTTTCCTGATAGTGCAAGCTTACAGAGCCTACGTATTTTATATGAAGCAAATTTAAAGCGGAAGAAATGAAAGTAATATGCAACTCTCTAGACAGCATAGAAGATTAGAACAATATCTAGGAGTTCATCTTTGAGATTTAACCTTTGCAATGATTCTTCCTTTTTTTATTATTTTTTATAAAGACCTTTGCAACAATTTACATCAGTTCCAAGGTACAATAAAAAAAACGACGACCCAAAAGGCTACCAGAACTCCTATATATCTCCAAATAAGTTACCACAGACATTCTAAAAGAATCAGATACAGTACTCACAAGCTTGATTCAAAACCAAATGACACGACACCATACAAAAGTAGGGAAGCTAATTCTGCACCTTAGCGTGAACATATGGTTAGTGAAGCAACAATTACCGAATACCCCAGATTAATGTCACATGTAATTGCCCAACTTTTCCTTCTGAATTATTCTAAATATATGCCATTTTCCTAAAAGAGTAACCCCCCCCCCCTTCCCACCTTATCAGATCCTTCTCCAATACCTAAAGACTAATTAAAAAACAAATACAAAGGTAACTTCTCTTATATGAGCATTTTCAGTCACAAGCTTGGATAAAAGAAGAGGGGTTGAGGTAGGTTCACGGCAATCGGAAAAATAGTGGCTAGTTTGAAATTGAGGCAAAGTTAATTCATTGATTAAAGGTAACATGGATGTGATACTAGAGACTTACACTATTTAAAGTCATAAATCTCTCAAAAGTTAACTTTATCTCAGCTTTATACCTACTTTTATAACTTATCTTCATGCCATATCTCATTCCCAAGTCCAGCCAAATAAGGACACTTCAAAAGGGAAAGTGGAAATTTTCTTTATGTTGGTAAAACCTATTGAGATTCTACCCAACCAATGTACTTCTATTGTCAGTGAAAGCAGTTTCTAATTCTAAAGGCTATCTTACTACTAAGAGCGAGTATTTTGAGTAATCCCACTTGTTAACTATGGTGAACCTATCTGAAGTATGACATAGTTCCGCAGGATCTAAGTTCATGTTATCTAAGTTGTCACATAGGCCTAAAACTTGCGACATTCTCCATCCTCAGGTCATCCATGTTTTGAACCTTTTTCTTTCCTTCGAGGAACTCAAAAACGAGAGATTGAAACCAGCTTAGTTTGGTCACTAGTTATTGATTGTATAAGTAGCTCAGTGTATTAAATGAGCAGGTAACATCATGACTTAGGAGATACCCTTTCTCAGGTCCGCTCCTCCTTCTTTCACTCTAATAGAATCTGATATGTTAGATATAACCAAACTAAATATGCGCCACTTACTGAGCGCAACCTTCTCCGTCCAAAATTATCCTCACATCAGGCCACACATAAGAACATAGTGCAAAAAGTCCACCCACCACCATTACCCTCTCAATCACAAACAACAACAGTCTGTTAATTGACTTGAGACACAACATCTGCAAATAATACTAATACTATCATGTCAAAGGTTACCAAGTGTGTGCAACATAAATTTTACCTTTGACTCAACAGGTGGTGAAACATGAAATGAGCTCAAGGGACGTTTGCCATCATCTTCTGAGGAACAGTCAGAACATAAGAAATGCTCTAATTTCTTTGCTTCTTCAATGGTCATACCCATACAAGAGGGATGGAACCTGCAATAAAATTGCGCGGAAAATGAGAAGACTTTCTTATAGACACAGTTATCAGATAATCATAACACGGACAATTAGATTAAGATAAACAGACTTCATAACAACTCAGGCCTCCTAACATAAAGATGCTGAATAATGCAGCCATTTCACCCAAAGCCAATGGAGGCAATTAAAAAGACGAGAACATTTTCACTTTCCCTGATTCACATTCCACACCATACTGATGAAGTTACACTTCCTTTTTTTAGTTCTATGCCATATCATATAAACAATACAGTCCTCAAGTATTGCTTAACCAATGTGACGTTGCTGAACTCATCATAGAGCCTTGAAACCACATGTAATTTTGACATACAAGATTTCTGGCACCATCAGAGCTTTGCATCCAATTCATAAGATATAAAGACACCAATTGGATCTAGATATTTTAGTCAACCATTTTAAACTTAATGTAAACTTGTCAGGACCCATGTGTCTTCTTCGTGGGCACTTGGCAACAAATCCAGATTCTGGTGGAACTTCCATATGATATAATATTGTATCTGTATACCTAATAATGCCTCACAACAATATTTTTCACTTCAGCAATGACATGGACATAGACGGGTACGGTACATTTGTATACACATGCGTGGGTGATATCAGCATTCAAACTCAAATTTCTTATTTAAGTTTGCCTCAACTGGATTTTTAACAAAGGGCAGTCGCAGCTCGAATTTACATGGATCAGCATTTCATGCTTACATGATACACAAAGGAATTTCATCTACAAGACTACCTGAAATGCAAGTAAAATATCATGACAGTTATAAGTCTGCAAAATGTAATATTTATGTATGTTTGTTGTGCACCTGATTGAAATAGTAAGATAATGTAGATAGTGGACAGTTAAAAGGCAATACAATTTAATAATCCACTTTAGAAGATAAAATATGCACGAACGAACCAACTAAACTTGCCCCATATGCTGATATACGAGAAAGGGGGGAAGATGCAATATTTGTTGCCTTTTCAAGCTTTGAGTCCTTTGATGCGGACGGTATATTTATTTGCCTTTTTCGCTGCTTTTGATCTAAACTGAAAGTAATTGCACATATAAAGATATCCTTTTATGTTCAACTAGAGCATTAAATGGAGCTATGCTTGTTGACTTCCACGCATACAAGCAAAAAAGACATGTTCATGTGTAAAGGAGATTAATTTTGTCGACATTGTCAGTTTACCAGTCTTTACATCCTTCACACTGTACCATCAGATCATCAGGGTTGTAGGGCATCTCACATTTACAATACCTTCAAAATAAAAACATCCCAAAGTATCCAGGTGTTAGTAAACACTACGAGCATAACTTTCAAATTCAAAACTAAAAATGCAAAATATAGCTCTCATGTTCCGGAGCAAAGCTAGTAGAAACTCACACAGCGACGCGGTCAGGAGTAAATCCCCCTGTGGCAGCTTTGTACTCGAACCTACAAAAGTAATCCTCAGGGCCCACATTCTCCAATTTGGTGTAGTTCTTAAAAGAGTGCACTATGCACTTCCCTTCAATGGTGTGTGCACTTTGCATATCGAAGTGATCTGACAAGAACAGCTCTTTGGCCCCATGGAATTGTCTGCGACCACCAATAGACTCCTCAGGTCGGTAGTACCATCTAACTTTGACCTTCACATTGTTCCGGTGATCAGACTCAAGCTTCTCTACTCTTGCCACGTACGGAGGTTTATCAGAATCAGATGGTCTCATCAACACACAATCACCAGCTGAGAAAGAAAGTTCAAAGCAGTTTAATTTTTCAGTCTAACCTCCAACAATCGAAAACTTAAATAACTGAAAAGGACTGTGTGCGCGGTGAGGGGGTGCAAATGCTGATATTTAAGAGAAGAAAACGCCCCAAATCTCATCAAAGTCCACAATACACAAAATATGTGTGTTTTTCTTTTGTGTGTATTAGTACAACAACTACACACTGATCGTAGAAAAATTAAAGCAAAGTTAAAGAATGGCCAAACAATTTAGGAAGGCAAAGCCCAATGAGCTACAAATAAATGCTTTACAAAAGGCACTCAAGGGTGTGTCCTAGTAGTTAATGAAGTGGAAGGAAAACCATGTGGTTCCAGGTTCAAATCCCAGTAGAGGCAAAGCCCAAGTCTTGGTGGCCACAGTTATTCGGTACATATGCTGGTGGTAGGTAGTCGAGGTGTATAGAAGTTGGTCCAAACACCATAGTCATAAAAAAAAATGCTCAACAAAAAGATAGTACTAATAAATAGTCTATAACACAAAGCATAGAAGGGGAAAAAAAAAGAGTATTACTTCAATGAGACAAAGTAAAAATCTTGTAACACCAAAAAAGGACCAACTTTATCCTTCTTTGCACATAACAAATCAGATTACCAAAATCCAAATTGATCAAAACAAGAAATAAATTAAACACAAGCACAATCGTAAAGGTAGAGTAATAAAGAGCCCGGGGGGGGGAAGAGCTATATTACGTCTAACGATTTTGTTGGTGCCCTTGATAGAGTAAGAATCAAGGTCTTTCTTTCCAGGTTTAGTCTTAGCCATCAATCTTTCAGCTCACTCTTCAAGAATGAACAAAAACCAGCAATAAAGACTCAATTTTTATTTTCTTTTTTTAAGTGAAAATGAATGACCAACTAAAGAAAATTTCTTGGTGATGACAACTGTAAAAATGGAAATGGGGTAACAGTTGAAAAACTCCTTTTTAGTTGAAAAAAAGGAGCAAAAACCCTAGTTGCTGGAAAATGGGGGGTGGAGAGTAGAGCATAGGACTGGGAGAGAGCGCAGGAGAAGGGTCGGAGACACAGAGGTTTTGTTCCTATACGTGCGACAATTTAGGACCGTGCGTCCAACCCCGGATTCAATTGTATTTATGAGATATTTGCACTTTTTACCTATAGGTTTTTTATAATACCGAATATTCCCGCTTGAGTTTTCTAAAATTACTACCCTGGACCATTTCATATTAGATGGATTGATATGTTATTGTGTGTGTCAAACTCCTAAGCATATTATATAAGGAAAACTGACACTAAATTTGAGCGTTTTAAGAATATTCCCTTGAGGGATTAATCCTTTACAATATATGAAACTTATAGAAAACATAAGAGAAATATACGTTATTACGATAAGGGCGGTCCGATGAGTTCTGTGGCCTAAAGCCAAATTTTATGAAGGGTCTTCATTTTTTTAAAAAAAATATTTATTATTTGAAGTCTATTTTTCTAGCGTTTCTTAAATACAAAGTTATTAGTAATATTCTTATAATCAATAACTCCTAGCAAGTCTTTCTTAGTTGACAATATAATTAATCAATTTAACCTTTCTTGAGACATCGTTGATCTTAGGTAAGATTTTATCAAATTTAATTTTGAAATTTTTTTCCAGCTGAAGCAACGGTAACAAGAGTTATTAACATTATTCCATGAGTAATATAGGCATTGGAAAAAGAATCAAATCTTTTTATTTGACCGAGTGTATCAATTAAATTGTTATCTTCTAATTGTATTATTTTTCCTAATATTTTTAATTTCGAAAATAAATCTAAATCATCAATATCAAATTGATTATTATGCTTTAAGGAACATTCAAGATTAAGACAATATTTCTTCAAATTTCCATTATATAGTGATCTTAATTTTTACGCTAACTAGAAGCCAAAAATATTTTCATATGTTTCGAATTGGTCAAACCTATTTTGAAGTGAAAAAAATAGCTTTGTCTACTATGTATAAAATAATCAACTCCAAAGGACTATTCGAAAGATTTTGAGATTTTATTATCAACATTCTTATAAAATTGTTATTTCCTATATATTATACGTTTCTTACAAAATTCAGGTTCGATATTTATTTCAAGTGCAATTTTTGTGGCAGAAATCATAGCAATTGCAAATCCTTCTTCTCTATACTTGTTAAAGAAAGAAATCAAACTTTTTCACTTCACATAATCCCTTTTTAAACTTATACATAACCTATTAGGTGTAAACAAAAAATGGGACTCCCACAAATGTGGGGCCTAAAGCAGATTTACTTGCTTTATGGATTGGTCGCCCCTAGTTACGATTCGCCAAACCCCACAAGGCTGTTAGTATTTGAAATTAGCTTAATATTGTTCAATTACACCTTAAATGATTATATTTTGTCTCTGGTAAAAAATATACCGCTAAAAAAATGACAACAAAAATGTAAATAAAAGACAAACATATTCAATACATATACAAAAAGGGTCAAAGATGATCTTAATGTATAGGAAATGTCTCAAATATGCCATCCTTTCACCTATTAGACCATAAATGTCCTTAACGTTAATTTGTTTACTACAAATGCCCCTCCTTCTAATAGAACTATGACATGGCATACGTGGGGCTTTGCATTAAATACGCTGCACTGATTTATTGGTACACATAAAGCTATCAAACCTAGCACAAATAACCCGACCCATTTAGACTAACATTAAACCCAAGACATTTTATCTCAAACCTATTTTCCATCTGAAGATTGAAAGCCACTGTCACAAAAGGTTGAAATTCTCTTGCATAATAAAAGAGAGAAAAACATGGTTTAAGGAAAATTTAGAGTTATACCCTTTTTAATTTTTATATTTTTCTTCTCTTTCCTTTTTTTCTTTTGTTTGAAGTGATTGTATTTTATGTTGTTGATAAATTGTAGATACTTCAATTTGGTTTCTGATTCTTGTAGCGACGTATCTTTTAATTATTGGAATATCCAAGAAGAATAGTAAGAGGTTGACATCCTTTAATATATAGACCCTCTCACTAGATGAGTAAAAATCAAGTGTAAGTTCAATTCAATAATTTATTTACTCATTCATAGTATTAAACATTTGATCTCATGTCTATTCATGAATTTTTCTCTGGTATGTATATTCATGAATTATAAAATATAAGCGATGGAATGTAAATTTGGAATGAAAGAAAAAATAGGGAAAAACAATGATTGGAAGCTACAAAAATAGATAAGGATTCACCATTCATAGCAATAAAAAATCTTTATCATCTCCTTAAAACCAAATTAGCATAGAAAGAAAATCCCTTGAGCCCATCGACAAGTGACAACCATGAAAAGTCTCCATAACCTTTTGAGTGTTGTTTAGAGAGAGAGGATTTGGTTTCGAGGAAGATGAATTATTTTTCGAGAGGGGTTGGTTTTTGGATTAGTCTTGTGTTATTTATGTTAGGTCTAATATCTCCATGTGTACCAATAAACCAGTGTCACCTATTTGATAAAAGCCCCACATATGCCCTGTCATAGTTCTGTTAGAAGGAGGGGCATTTGCAATCCGAAAATTAACGTTAAGGGTATTTATGATCCAACAGGTGGAAGGGGGCAAATTTGAACAATTTTCAATACGTTAAGGACATTTTGACCATTTTTCGATAAATATATTACCAAAATAGAGTAAACTTAAGCAAATGAAACTAACGATTACAGATATAAAAGAAATAATGATGCTCTTTGGTGTTTCCCCGAAATTATGATATGATTGTATGTATATATGTGAATAATAGAGCAATGTCATATATTAGTGAAAGTGAACAAACATATGGAATTGCCTGAAAAATATTAAAACGAAATAAAACTTCAAAGTTTCTTTCTTTTGGTACATTTCAAAGTCATCTACTACGAGTTGGGCTCTACAATTGTACGGTCTAGTCATTTTGTATCAGTTTTTGAAAAATAATTTGTGTTCGAAAATTTGTTGAAAAACAATCACTTTTAACAATGAAATACCATAATAAGTATCGTGGGTTTTGAACGAATTTTAAATATATAGATATTTTCGGTTACTAGTCCAAAAATAACTACTTTTGTAATTTCACCAAATTAGCGGGTTTGACTGAAAAAATATTTATTAACTCACAGATCTTAGTAAATGCTTTTTAAAATATCTTTATTCAATTAAAAGATTTTCGTTTGTTTAGAGATTAAACATATTATAAACTAAATGAACAAATGAAGAATAATATCGAGTAGAACCGATTAACTTAAATTGACAAATTAATTTACTCAAGTAACAACAACAACAACAACCCAATATAATCCCACTAGTGGGGTCTGGGGAAGGTAGTGTGTACGCAGACCTTACCCCTACCCTGGGGTAGAGAGGCTGTTTCCAATAGACCCTTGGCATCCTTCCCTCCAAGAACTCCCCACCTTGCTCTTGGGGTGACTCGAACTCACAACCTCTTAGTTGGAAGTGGAGGGTGCTTACCATCGTCAATTTACTCAAGTAAATTAGTCATAATTCATTCCATATAAATCCACCCATTTGACACCTTTAGTCAAACATAAATTGACTAGGCGTAAATAGGCAACCTCGGAGCACGAATAGCATGAGATAACTTGTCTGTTTATGGGCCCATCTTGTGAACATGTGGGGCCTTTGACTATTTGATTTTATCTTTTAGTCCCACTATTATGTATTATTGCACTATTCCTTTTTCTCGCCATATTTTCCCTCTTTCTTAAAAACATTTAGCTCATATTTCCCCTTATCACTCTCCATAGTTCAAAATTCTAGGGTTTTGCGAAATTCAAATTCCGTCCTGTTCTTCTTCAATTCGCCGATCGTCAACTTCGCCCGCGGCAAATATAGCGTCAAAAATGTATTGTCAATTTCCGGCTTGGGAATTCGAGCCATTTCGATAGCTGATTTGAATTTCTTCATTAACTCTTCAAAGGTATGACTTAAGCCTATGGTCTGTTTCAATTTATAGGAAATTACTTTTGTGCCCTTCCATGGCCTTACTATGGGATGGACAAATTTCGATTTGAATCCACAGAGTTGCAATTTTTGTGGCTTTTATATGCACATTTTGTGTAGTTCAAGTGTTGGTAGTATTTTGTTTTTTGCTTGGGGTTTTTGTAGACATGTTTAAGCAGATTTTAGGGAAGCTTCCTCGGAAGCCGTCAAAATCATCATCATCTAACAGTGACTCGAATCATAGTGAAGTTTCAGCATTCTCATCAGTGAACTCAAATTCGAACTCTAATAGTAGTAATAAATCAAAGGGCTCGGGAAATATAGGGAAAATGTCGAATTCAACAAGTTCCGGTGTGTCTCAGCTTGCTAGCAATGGGAATCATGTCCCAGTGAAGCCGAATCAAGGGAAAAAACCTTTTTGGGTTAATGAACTGGCTGGAACCTCTGTTATGAACTCCATGTTATCCTCCTATGAGGTTCTTCCAAGTTTTCGAGATGTCCCAAGTTCAGAAAAGCAAAATCTTTTGATTAAGAAGTTGCAAATGTGTTGTGTACTGTTTGATTTTGGCGACCCTACGAAGAATCTGAAGGAGAAGGATGTCAAGAGGCAGACATTGCTTGAACTAGTTGATTATATTTCATCTGTGAATTCCAAGTTTAATGAAGTTACGATGCAAGAAATAACAAAAATGGTTGCTGCCAATTTGTTTAGGACATTTCCCTCGCCGAATCATGACAATGGGCTATTGGATATGTTTGATCCGGAAGAGGATGAGCCCACTATGGAACCCTCGTGGCCTCACCTTCAGGTTGTTTATGAGTTTCTTCTGCGATTTGTGGCTTCATCAGAGACGGATGCTAAGCTTGCAAAAAGATACATTGACCACTCTTTTGTCTTGAGATTGCTTGAACTGTTTGATTCAGAGGACCAACGAGAGCGGGAATACTTGAAGACAATTCTTCATCGCGTATATGGAAAGTTCATGGTGCACAGGCCATTTATCAGAAAAGCCATAAATAATATATTTTACCGCTTTATCTTTGAGACTGAGAAGCACAATGGAATAGCAGAACTATTGGAGATCTTGGGCAGTATAATCAACGGATTTGCTCTCCCTTTAAAGGAAGAGCACAAGCTTTTTCTTGTCCGTGCACTGATTCCCCTTCACAAACCTAAATGTGTAGCCATGTATCACCAACAGCTCATGTATTGCATCACACAATTTGTGGAGAAAGACTGCAAGTTGGCAGACACTGTGATCAGAGGACTTTTGAAGTACTGGCCAGTAACCAATAGTGGCAAGGAGGTCATGTTTCTTGGTGAGTTGGAGGAAGTTCTGGAAGCTACCCAAGCTGCAGAGTTTCAACGTTGCGTGGTCCCTTTGTTCCGTCAGATTGGTCGTTGTCTCAATAGCTCGCATTTTCAGGTATTATATCCTGGTCCTCTTGATTCCATTTTTTGTTAGCTTGAAGTTCTCAGTTTATGTTGGGGTTGGTCCCTGTTTCTACCTCCATCTTCTTGGCAATTCATACTAAAAAATCTTTCTGGTTCGGTGCTTCGTTAGATGAGGGAACCTATTGTGGGTTTCCCGTGCTTTACGAATTCGCAGGTGGAGTGTGGGTTTATTAAATATTTGGAGGAGAGAATAATGACTGATCTCTTCAGTTATTGAATTAGCTGAGCTAATAACAAATTTGCTACTGGATTGAGATTGTTTTTTCCAGTAAGTTTGCCTCAGTATCTGCATGGAGGAAAGTATAATTTCACTGTAGCTTAATTCGAAAGATAACAAAGAAGAAATACCACAAATATGGTTTCTTGAATGATAATAAAGAAGAAATGACGAGGTATTCCAGTTGGCGAACTGGTCATGTCTGGATGAATGTGAAACATTAAGATTAAATAACGGTATATGCTTATTATTGCTCATGTTATTCTTGTTTTTCTTCTTCTGTTTCGGTCTTAAAAAAGTTGTTATTACTTTCTTTTGACGGGCTGATGATACACATACCGCCACCATTCTTTTAGTTAATATCGTTTTTTTGCTTCGATTGGAAGACCTATTCAATGTTCAATTTGACCAGTCCATAGGTTTAGGAACCTCATGCTGTTAGTTCTTTGACGAGCACATGTGCTCCAGGTTTTATGAGTGGCTTACAACCAGGGTCAGATTTAGGGTGGTAGAAGGGGGTTCAGGCTCGCTAGAAAATTTCACTGCACATATAAGGCAAAATCTGTTTTGTGCCTCTATATATTATATTTTGAATCCCCTTGAGACAGCCCAAAAGCATAGCTCAGTGGTCAAGGGGGTTCAAAACCTTTGTGAGGTGGCCGGTTCAATTTCCACTAGCCACAATCTCTTTTAATTTCTTAACTTTTTCTTTTTTGAACCCCCTTAGCGAAAATCCTGCATCCGCCCCTGCTTACAACTTACAAGTGATATATCATCAATCATATGAACGGAGGAGGACAGAAAGTGCTGTTGAGCTTCAGTTTAAATAGATAGATACACAACTGGGAGTAGTTTAGGCAATTAGGCTAAGTTTAAATACTCCTTAGTTAGAGTTGCAAATCAGCTGAACAGCAGATATATTTCATTCCAAATTAGCAAATAGGCGGAGAAATTTGTGTCTAGAAGCAGAGAATAACCAGTCTACCTAGCAAGCGTTGTTTACTGAAGAATGCATTAAAAATATTTCTGATTGCTGAAGTATAGAGGAAATGATCAGACTCAGTTTAAGCTCTCACATCTTGCCTCAGCAGCTTGTCATATTTTAGGCACCTTATATGACACAGACACAGAAACGCAGGTAAACACACACACACGGCAAGTTTGTTCACGAGCTATTTGTGATGCTAAAGCTTCACTTATAGTTGCTTTTTCCCAATAACGATCAGGCCTATCCATTAATCTTGACATGTTATATGTTGATGGATGGTTTCTGTAGACATTATTTACATGTTCTTAGATTTCCGGCAGTAGGCTAGAAAGATTGATCAAGGATGACTCACGGTTAAGGTCCCTCATTTTGAAGCAGAATTTAGGTATCAATTGCCCTTCACATTCCCTGGTGAGCCTGCCTGGTTATGGTTTCAAGAAGATAAGGCAAAATTCCTTTGTTGAGTTTCAGCTTGTATTTATTTTGACTTGTTAGTACCAACGGATACGATTAAACTCTTGTGGATTGTTTCAGCTCACAAAGTTTTCACAGGTGTTGGAAAGCGGTGCAACTTTGAGGCAGAAGCTAGAACAATTTACTACTACAGTTCTATAGTTGTTGCCACTACTATTATTGCTGCCAGTATGTGTAGAGTATTGTTATGATTGGCAATGTTTATTTTGGCATATCAGAAAAGAGGTTAATTTGTTATGCAGTAAACCAGAAAGCAGGTACGACAAAATGAGATGGAAGATGTATAGCCTTTTGTAAATCAAAGAGGAAGCTGAAGGAGATACTTGCATGATAACTTCAAACATTGTCAATTCGTGATAAGTCATAACAAAAACTAGTAAGGGAAGTGTAAAAGTATTGCGTGCCGTGGGTGGATGATTAAAATCTATGAGGAAAAGGGACAGTAAGTAGTATTTGGTGTTTTCACTTTTATTCCCGCAAAACTATATCTTTTAATGATTTATGAGTTCTGCAGAGCAACAACACATGGTCAGAATGCTAATCTCATTTATGATTTATGTGTTTAGCGACAACACATGGTCAGAGTGCTATCTCCTTTGTGATTTATGTTATGTCTCCTTGGTTGAGTTTCCTCAGCACTTTTTTGATATTCTCTAGGATTTAAGTTTGATAGAGCGTCTATCTAAGCGGATCATTGTTCCACCTATAAATGAAAGGCAAGGCTTTTATGTTGTTATAGTTAACTTGAAAATATAAATGATCTCAAAGAAAAAAGAAGTAAATGATAAATAAATGCTATTTCTAGTCAGATTGTGGAATTCCTTGAGTGAGAAAGATGAAAAAAAATTCTAAGACATGGTTGGAACATGCTTTACTTGTGAATAGGCACCCTTTCCTTTTCCTAACAAACTGTTTCATGGAACCAAACAAAGCATTTATGATATTCAGGATTCATGCAGCCAAATCCAACTAACTAGGGATTGAGGCTTAGTTGTTGTATACTGTTTCACAGCTTTCGTGGTTGACAATTGTTTGCTTGAGTTTCAAGTACTGGGTGTTTGGGGTGGGGGTGGGGGGT
>AWOL01S0039975.1:27850-46357 GCA_000715115.1 Nicotiana otophora
AGGATTCATCACCTTGAAACACTTTAAACTTGAGATGCAGAGCCGAGGATGTAACCCCTTGCCTTTTGGCCCTTATGCGGGTTATATGGACATAAAGAAATAGATGAGCTCTTTGGCATGCCTTTTGCTTCTAGTTAGTTTTTGGGGCATCCATGAGGTCCAATTAGCATAGATTTTGGTGCAATTTTCTGCACAAGGTTATCTACTTTTCGTTTACCCTCTATGCCTTGGATTTCCCCCCACTACACTAATAAAATTATTACCTCATAAAAAGCCACTTTGAACGGAAGATTTAACTTAGATAGCTTGGCTTGGGCATTGCGGCCTTCCCTGACTTTTTCCAGCGATCAATGTAACGAATATGTCAAATTAGTCAAATGCTTTTGCCTCTTTGTCTGTTTCATATTTTGCGCATGGTTCATTTCTCTTGTTGTGCTAAGATGTCCTTAATTCTTTAACACTGCCATTTATCAATTTTCCTGGTTGGTTCTGTATTATGATTCTAAGTCACTTTGAATTGAATTTTATTATAAATGGCTAGAGCCTGGAGGATAATTTCAAGCTGCATGCGTTCTTTGTTAACAGAATAACAAAGCAACCTAATCTTGTCGGAGAAACGTCAAAATACACATTGCCTATTTTTATTTGTAAGAAACCTCAAAATACACCTTGGCTATATTTCCTATTGGAAAAAGATTGTCAAGTTGTTACTTCTAGAATCATCATTTGCATAAGTCTATTCTGCTCTTGAATGTCTCCGTTTCCCATTGAATTGGCAGGTAGCTGAACGTGCTCTATTCCTGTGGAATAACGATCACATTAGAAATCTAATAATTCAGAATCGTGAAGTGATCTTACCCATAATCTTTTCCCCCTTGGAGAAAAACACCCATGGTCACTGGAACCAAGCTGTTCAAAGTCTGACCTCGAATGTAAGGAAGATCTTTTCAGATGCTGATCAAGCACTTGTTGATGAGTGTTTAGAGAAATTCCAAGAAGATGAGATAAAAAACAAGGAGACGCAGGAGAGACGGGAATTGACCTGGAAACGTTTAGAAGATGTAGCAGCTTCCAACTTTGTGAGCAATGAAGCTGTGCTCGTCTCTAGATACGCTTCTTCTATCGTCATTGCTACCAGCACCAATTCACGGACAAATATGGGTAGTTGAAGAAAGCTTGCTTGCTAATCTAGAATTTACTATTTTCTACTAGTTAATGAACCGTAGATGTGGGCCCAAGAATTGTATTTTGTTACTTGGTCCCACATCCATGGTAATGAGCTTAGCCGCCAGAGAATGAAGGTCAAAATGGGTTTCGTGGATACCAAGTTTCTCTTATTTTTCTCTTAATTTCTGATTTCTTTTGGGGGCTGAGGAGCTGGTGTGCTCGGCTCATTGCTTTTGGTCCCATCTGCACGGGGCGTTTGTACTATAGACTGAAGGTCTCAGATATACTGTTGGTATTCTTGCTGATAGTAATATTTATTTGGTTATATTTTTTGAAAGAAGGAATATTTATTTGGTATATGATGCTCAATTTTGAATTTCAGCAATAGCATCTTGAGCACTACCAGAGTAATGTAAATTGCAACCCTTTTGAGGGACTGTCCCTGTTACAGGTGCAAATAGTTGATGAACTCCAGTGACTCTACAAAGTTTATTTACATGTAAAGAGTCGATCAACTCCAAACACTGCATATACTGCATAGTGGAATTGTATTCCAAGTTTCTCCGTATGCTTGTACGTACTACGTACTAAACCAGTTGAATATGCTGAGTTTATGATATTTCCCTTTGTGGCTAGTTAAGTTAAAGAGCTTTATTGTTATTGTTCTATTGTTAAGAGGAAAAATCACAAGTCCTATGCTTTGCCAGATCTGGAAAAGATTAAGGAACATGTCTCACAAGTGCTTTACTAAAAAGAATGTTATTTATATTTGACCTATTTCATTCCACGTTAGTTGGGCGGAACTATCTCAAATGAATTAGAAAGTTGATCTGTATAGATGTTTCACAGATATAACATGCAAAACAGTGCAACACATTATTTCTAAGGCCAAGGAAAAGTTAAGGTTACTAAAGTGAATGCTATCTGGCCACCAACCCATATAGACAGACCAATGTTCTGCCATTTTGTGTTACAAAAACAGTAACCTGAATATGCTAATGAAACAAATAACTTATAGTAAGTGAACTGCCCCACAAAAACCAGGAAATTAAAATCTTTATGAGCCTAGTTGCAGGAAATTAATTCACTAGCTATCTCCATATGCTCGAAAGCTATATCGCTCTTGGTAGAAGTCATTGAAGTAGAGATCAGCTTCAAACCATTTAGGATACCGGACAAGGTCTCCCGCCACAAACTGCATAAATCTTTGGCTTCCTTCAGGTACCACCCTTACTTCACCTTCTTCAATGTAAACCAACTGATCCACATGCCAATCCCAAGGTAACTTACATTTGCCAGTTTTCCACATTGACCATCGTGGAACTCCAAGCTCCATTAGTCGGTCTTCTGTTACATTTCTCTCTACTCTCACATTATACAACTCTTCCAGTGGTTTCTCTGTCCTCATTGCCCTAACTCCTTGATATCCCCTGGGGGATGGGCGGAAATTTGTTCGTTCTAGGCTGCTAGAGTTGGTGGATAAGTAGCTTAAAGCAGGCATTGTTATGAAACTCGCCATATGATACAAATGTATTGCTATTACAAGAAAAAGGAACCAGCCTCAGCTGCACAATGTCAGCAGAAGGTTAGTCTAAAGCAAGTATATTAAATACACACAATTACTGCTTGTATCTTCCAACATAGTGTCAGAGAGAAATACAAGAATCTCAAATTACGCAGTACAAATCCCACAAGCATGATTTATGGATTATGATGCATCACTTATAGATAGTCCTGATGTAGGAATCTCAATCAAATGAACTACCACAGCCCTAATTTGCTCTTCTTAAAAGCTCCTTCAATCGTGTTTAAAGTATTACTAACCAATCAAATATCATATGTCTAGAGCATTTTATAGCAAGTTATGATGCATTTCATCTCGAATCTTCTAGTCAAATGGTACTTATCAGAACAAACAAATATATATTTACATGAAGTACATTAACTGCTTTTGCCCAATTGTTTCTGAATTCATAAAAGTAAGTCGCCTTGACCTGATACAATCAAAAGAAACCTTTTTTCTTGGGGGGATAAACTGGCCCATATCTCTTACTTTCCAAAGAAAGATGTGAATTTGAAGCCTATTCAAGACCAAGTTTGCTCAGTAGCAGCAGGATGGTATCAATCAGACCTATTGGGGGCTTGGAATGATAGTTTCATCCTTGCTTAGTGCACATATTAAAGCAAATGCAAAATTTCAGGTTTGCACCAGCAGTTGACTCAGTTAAGTTCTAGCCTATGAATTATTTTCCAAATTTTCTTTTTTGGTTTCCCACCTGGTGTCCGGTACGGCGGTACCCGCATTGGAGCCCGACTATATTCGGATTCGCGCCGCGTAGTTTATCCATACCCAAACCTCTGGTCAAGGGAAGAGTAGTACCATCCACTTCCAGCAAAATTATTACTCCCCCTTCACATTTAAAATACAGTTTCCTCATTTTGAGATGTTCCTAGAATATTTACACCATTTATTAATTATATGATTCTATAGAACCTTCACATCCAAAAAAATTTATTTACTCAAATTTCAAATTTTGATGTGATTTTTTCCCTAATAAACTAACATTTCAACCTTCAATACCACAAATATAACAGACAATCAGATTAACATCCAAATTATACAGTCAATTAAAACACCTTGATATAAGAGGGAGTTGAGGGAGTACTAATTTCTAAAAAAGATACTCTGTTCAAGCAAAAAGGAGCAAAAAAAGAAAAAAAGAAATGGGTTCCCATCTATACATGTTTGCAACCAAAACGCAAAAGGAGGTTTCATAGAACAATAAGCTTACCCTTTTCTTAA
Organism: Nicotiana otophora; assembly: GCA_000715115.1. Lineage (NCBI taxonomy): Eukaryota > Viridiplantae > Streptophyta > Magnoliopsida > Solanales > Solanaceae > Nicotiana > Nicotiana otophora. Next base: position 31,821 of record AWOL01S0039975.1, read on the forward strand.
ACCCAGATGAAGCAGGGAATGGTAGATTGGTTCTAAAACCCTTGAGAGAACTGTCGCTTTATCTTATCCAACCTTTGAAAATAAAGATAAAAGAAGAGTATTGAAATGGTAGAGTTACCTGCCGGTGAACTAAGGCTTATACATGTTTTGGCAAATTTTCTAAAATCAGAGCAATTAGTATTTGTCTAGCTCGTGTATTCTTTTCAAAAATATATTTCAAAAAAGTATGTTTTGAAAAAAAGTTATTAGTATTTTGCTTCTCAAAAACTATTTCTGCTTTTACTCAAAAATATTTTTTTGCTTTCTAAATGCTTGATTAAACATTTAATTCTTTTACTCCGAGAAAATGCTTTCGGCCAAAAAGAAGTTTGAAGCTATTAGTTCGGAGAAAAGCAGACAGTAGGAAAAAGTAAAAACTTTTTCCTATTTTTTTTTTCTTACTAATGTTGTTTGGCTACGAGGAAAGAAAATAGAAAGAGAAAATTATTTCGGTCTTGTGAATTAATGAGAAAGAAAACTCTTTTTTTAATTAAACAAAATCAAATAAAGGGAAGAAATTTTTTTTCCTCCCTGTCCCAATATTGGTGTTATTTTAGTAGGATTATATGTGAGAAATTGCCCAAAATTAACCCATAATTCTCGTTTGTTTGTGCTATTTTCTCAAAATAAAAATAAAAAATTAGAAAATGTTATTTCCGCTCTCTACGCATTTCACCGACTTAGATGCCTCATATTTCTCGAAAACCTTCAGTTTTTCAAATACACAGACCTAATTTTGTATCATCAAATACGAAGAAAATAAATGATTCAAGATATTCCCTCCTTAATTTTCTTAAACTCATATTATGTTCTGTTTTTGATTGATGATTTTATTTGTTTCTTCCTTTAGATTGTGTAACTATTAGTGTCAACTGTACTGACCTCTAAAATTGTATTAATAAAAACTTATCAACATCGGATATTTATATCAATCCAATTAATACATCAATTCAATAAATACATAACACATGTCTTCACAAACATAATTATCACTAAATCATACTAGTTAACTAATACACATACTCACCTTAATTTATTAGTAAATTAAGATACCCGATCTTCTTGTCACAAAGAAACTAGTGGACTTTAATTTGATTCTCTACAAATTCAAAGAACTGATTAATATCTTCTTATCACAAAGAAACTAAGAAAGTACATTAATTTGAGGTTGGTAGTTTCTGGTGAAGTTGTTTGCTTAATACTGCCATGCTCCAACATTTTAATCCAAAATCCAAACTTTTTTATATCTTTTGACTTCGAACTAATATTTCAAATTTTAATCCCCACATTGGGGTACTAATACCAAATACTACCTTATACTATCTCTTAATACCGAGAAAAAACAAGAAGCAAGCCACCTTTCCCTCTATTAAATTAACAAGAATATGAATAGGCATCAACTTGTATAAATGTAATTAAAGAATATTAGTTTAAGTGTCTAACATATATGTGAGAGTTTGGTTGGTATGATTAGGGGCAGAACCAGAGTGTCTACTACAGTTCGGTTGAACCTAATAGCTTTGATTCAAATAATGTATTTATCTTAAAAAATTTCATTGAATATAAATAAATTATTAATTTAGAACCCAATAACGTAAAAAGGAACCCATAAACTTGAAATCCTGGATCTGCTTGTGAGTGTGATCATGACATTTGAATCTAACTAAATGAAAGAGAGTCTATAACGAATCAATTTTTTTTGTGTGTACTACTAAAAAAGATGGAAAATGACAAACTAACGCAAGTTAGCTAAAAGAATGTGCCTATAAATTCTCTCTGATCCAATTGTATTAGATGTGTGTGTAGCAACTCGAAGAAAGAAAGAGAGACATCTTTCAATTCAAAGTTGCAAAAAAACTTATAATTAAAATGGCTAAATTTGGCTATTTGGGTAATTTTCTACTGTTATGTATTCTACTAGGAATAGTGACTTCTAGCCATGCTCAGTTACAGCTCAACTTTTATGCAAAGAGCTGTCCAAAAGCAGAGAAGATAATTCAAGATTATGTCCAAAAACACATCCCAAATGCTCCATCTCTTGCAGCTGCCTTGCTCAGACTGCAGTTCCACGATTGTTTTGTCAGGGTAAGTTTTTCACATATATGCAAGCTCTATATTCACTCAACAGTTACTGCCATTCTTGAACGGCAGCCTAGTGGACTAAGCTCCCACTATGTGCGGGGTCCGGGTAAGGTTCGGACCACAAGGGTCTATTGTACGCAACCTTACCCTGTATTTCTGCAACACGGCTCGAACCCATGACCTCCTGGTCATGTGACATCAACTTTACCAGTTGCGCCTAGGCTCCCCTTCACTACCATTTTTGAAGTAGTGTAATTATTTTTTTTTAATCTTCATTTGGGATTTTACAGGGTTGTGATGCATCTGTGCTTCTGAATTTCACTTCGAGCACGAAAAACCAGACTGAAAAAGTGGCTATCCCTAATCAAACACTGAGAGGCTTCTCATTCATTGATGATGTGAAGAAAATAGTTGAAGCTGAATGCCCTGGAGTTGTCTCTTGTGCAGATATTGTTGCATTAGTTTCTAGAGACTCTGTTGTGGTCACAGTAAGTACAAAACTAGAACCAACTTGTTAATTGGTTCCAACTTGTCGGACCATATTTGCTTATGTCGTATCTTTCTCAGACCAATAAATAGAGCTGAAGTTATACTTCAATCCACTAATAAAAATCCGAAGTAACTAGTTCTAGTAAGTATGCAAGGGCTAAATTAGATGACATATGTTCTTAATCTCATCGCCTCCCTTTATATCTTTGGTTGACAGGGAGGTCCTTACTGGAATGTTCCAACTGGTAGAAGAGATGGAAGAATATCAAACGCATCCGAAGCTTTGGCAAACATCCCTCCTCCAACTAGTAACTTTTCCAATCTAAAGACATCTTTTGCTAGCAAAGGTCTTGGCCTAAAAGATTTGGTCCTATTATCTGGTAAGTTTAAATTAGGTCATATTTCTACTTCTTCTATATTAAGTTTATCCATATATTTAATAAGTCTTTCTTAACAAGAATCATTATTACTATGAACAATTTGTTATTAGGTGCACATACTATTGGAGTTTCTCATTGCTCGTCATTTTCAATACGTTTATACAATTTTACCGGAGTTTTGGGCACACAAGATCCGTCTCTAGACAGCGAATATGCAGCTAATCTTAAGGCAAAGAAATGCAAATCAATCAATGACAATACCACAATTGTTGAAATGGATCCTGGCAGTTCAAGCACCTTTGATCTTAGCTACTTTAAGCTTTTACTAAAGAGAAAAGGGCTATTCCAATCAGATGCAGCCTTGACTACAAGTGCGACAACAAAGTCATACATCAACAAGCTAGTACAAGGATCACTCAAACAGTTCAACGCTGAATTCGCTAAGGCTATGGAGAAAATGGGCAGTACTGAAGTCAAGACTGGCTCTGCTGGTGAAATTAGGAAGCAATGTGCATTTGTGAATAGTTAAGTGTAGTCTTTGTGTTTGTTCCCAATTTCCAATATTGTTGTGTTTGTATTTGTGTGTAACCTTGGTGAGATTAGGAAGCATTGCGTGTATCATGTTTTCTGATGTACTTTTCCAATTTATTCTTGTATATTAATGGTTTTCTTGAAATAAAACTAAGATTTCAAGAGTCACTTTTTATAGAAGTTAGAAATTGGGAAAAATATATCTTTCACGGGCTTGAAAAAGTCAGTTCATTTTTAGCTCCCGAGTAAAGTCAGCCATCTTCTCATTGATCATGCTGAATAATTTCCAGGCATGGGGGATACAAATAGATACATTCTCATCTTCCCTTACTTTCACTTGGCATGTTTAAAATTTACGTAGTCATTAATCTATACACTTCTTGCTTGTTGATTGGGACTATCAGCTATGGCGTTTTTACTTGTTAGTGTTAGCATTATTAATTTATTCACTTCTTGATTGGTGATATGGGCTAGTCAGCTAAGGCAGGTTTTTTCTATTGCAACTAACCACTTGGTAAAGAAATTATTTAATTCTACTATTTGCTCCTCCAATTACCAAAAGTACCACAACCATGCATTGCAGCTTGTAAATATACTTAAGTAGAAGGAAAAAAAAGAGTTATAATGGAAAGTAACAAATGAAACTGAAAGTCCAAAATACGATAAAAATGAGAATGAGTAAGAAAGACCCGTGCATTTTTTCAGCTATTGAATATTTTTAATATTATTTTGTGTAACATTGAAAATTTTTAATACTTGATGATTATTATCTAATCTTTTGCTATTTAAAACTTCAACATTTTTTCCTATGAGTCCACCCAACCGATTAAACTAAAAGTAACCAACTGTATAATTTATTTATACTGGCTAAAAAAAGTAAATTGTAAATCCAATCGACTATTTATATAAAGATTTAGAAAAATAAACTCAACATGCAATATAGTGGTTGGACCCATGCTCGGCGTGGGCCATCCTTTACTAGTGTATTAATGAGAAAGAAAATTCAAATATTTTTTTTTTCCTTTTTAGTTAACCAAAATAAAATAATAAAGGGAAGAAAATAATTTTCCTCCCTGTCCCAATATTGGTGTTATTTTAGTAGGATTATATGTGAGAAATTGCCCAACATTACCCCATAACTCTAGTTTGTTTGTGCTGTTTTCGCAAAAAAATTAAGAAAAAAACCGCATGATCAAATACGAGGAAATGAACGAATCCATCTTTAATTTTCTTTAACTCATGTTATGTTCTGTTTTTTGGGCCTATCAATTTGATGGTTTCATTTATGAGATTTTTACGTTGTTGAGCCATTAGTAAGCAAATATTTATATAAACAATATTACTTTTGTTTTATTTCATATGTAGCACATTCATTTACATATATAGCATATCTCAAAATTGATACATTACCATCAGTCTTTATTTTTTAAAACTGACCCATGATTCAAGGGATGATGTATTAGAGATTAAAAGTCTCCCATATTCCACCAAATTTTCAAGTGATTATTTCTCCACTCATCTCTCCATCACCACAAAATCTCACTCTTTTCGTTCCTTCTCTCATCAACTAAGGCAAAATCTTACCCAAAACTCTTTCCTCTTCCCTTCTTATCGTAAACTGCAAATTACATGACAAAGAATAAGGTGAAACTCATTAAGATCGTTGATAGAAAATAATTCACTGAATATAAGATGTATATAGCAGCTTTCTTTGTATACTAATGTATTAATATACATGGTATAATTTTATTGAGTTATAATATTATATATATCTCGTAAAATATTTTTTTAGAGAAATACAATGTATGATAATGGTATTAAGGTATAACATATATATAACTAGTATAATGATATTTCAAGAAATACTAATGTAATAATATACCTTTGATCTTTTTAATAAGAAAGTACTCCCTGGTATAATAATTATATAAAATTACATTATTTATAATGTATATATACCTCAAATATACATTACTTTTCCATGAAACATATGTATTTTATTTTTTCAAAATATAAAGATGTATACTTTCGCTAGAGTTTATGTTGTATAAAAAGGTACTAGTACTCTTTTTTCTATTAAAAAGATCCATATATGGAAAGTATAAAATCCGTTATGGAATGAATTAGTTTCCAACGAAAACAGAAAAAGATATTAACATATATATAAACACACCATTAAGATGCTATGAATATATACTAGTAATGTAATATATATTCATATATAACATTACTATTCATCATGTATTCACTAATTATACAACACAATGTATTATTAAAGTTAATATATTATAAGTATAACAATTAGAGTTAAAAGTAGTTAATGAGAGCAGGTAATGCATTAATTGAGGGAGAAAAAATTGTGGGAATGATTGTTTCAACATTATAGGGTTGTGTTAGAAATATAATTAATTCGGTGCCATATTTGTTAATTACTTATTAGTGCTAGGACTCTGTAAAATTTTCTTAAATATTGGCTAAATATATTTTTTTCCTATTATGAGCAAAGTTCATTTGTAGCCACTAGGGCCAAACTTATATCACCTGATAGCCACAAAATAACTCCATACAAGTCATAGCCTAAAAACAATAATAAAGGTTAGCAACTGAAAAACCTGAAACCATACGCTCAACGAAAACCAAAAGGAAATTACTCCTAAACGATTTTGTATCCTAAATTCACGCCTTCAGTATGGAATCTTCAACCCCCAAGCAGTATAAAAGTCGCCCAATTATTCACATTGTCAAAACAATTCTAGGGTTTCTGACGAGTAAACGCAGAGCAGCGCTCCAAAACATTCGCGATGAAATTCAAAGTTTTTGCACAATTGCGGCCTACAATCAGCTTAATAGAGTTGAGATTTCGTTCTTAAATTGTGAAATTGATACAAAATTGACAAACTCAACTAATGTCTATGGAGATTGTGAATGTTGGAACTACTGTTTCAATTTTGATTCCGATTATACTTCAACACAGTGGTGAGTGGGTAAGTGAGAGTAAATTTATTAATTTCCTTGTTAATGGCGTGCTGATCAATTCGGACTGTAGCTATGAGTATTGTCACGACCCAAAATCTCACCTGTCGTGATGGCGCCTATCTCAATACTAGGCAAGCCGAAAATCTTAATAAACTACCATATCTCCTAAATTTGAAAACATAAAATTTAAATTCAGCGGAAGAAATCTCACAAATACATATATAAACACTCCCAAAATCCGGTGTCACTGAGTACATGAGCATCTAATATGAATACAAAGTCTGACTGATAAAGCACTGTCTGAAAGTATAGAACAGTACAATAACTGAAGAAAAGAGAGTCAAGGTCAGCGGATGCTAGGCAACTACCTTGATAGTCTCCAATTGATAGCACTTTGAGATCTAACAGTCGCCGTGTCAGAAAGTACCTGGATCTGCACACGAGGTGCAGAGTGTAGTAAGAGTACAACCAACTCAATAAGTAATAAGACTAACCTCTAGGCTGAAAGTAGTAACGAGCTCTGCAGGTACAGTCCAATATATATAAATAATGGTACATAAATGTAGGTATGTTTTCAAGTTCAACAGTTAAACTCAGTATAAGCAAAATAGATCAATACTGCATGATATGAGGAATATGACATCTCAGTGGACCTCATGTACTACTAGTCACTAATCATTCGGTCACTCGGTACTGTTTATAGCCAATCCATCCCAGGGATATTCCATTCCATATATATATATATACGTCAGTCACTCAGTGCCGTATAAGGCCAATCCAGCCGTGGGGTAATTTATCCCTATATGTAAATGATACGGACAAGATCCATGTCCAGAGAAGTTCATCACAATATAAATTAATAAGGTAAGTCCATGCCCTGGGAAGTCCATCCCGAATATATAGTCATCTACGCTCTCTGGGGGTGTGTACAGACTCCGGAGGGGCTCCTTCAGCCCAAGTGTGATATAAAGCCGATATGGCCTACTGCAGGCGGACAGTCCCGATCCGTATAATAATAAAGCCTATAAGGCCTGCTGCTGGCGGTCAACCCCGTTCCATATAATAATAATAGATATAAAGCCAATATGGCCTACTGCAGGCGGGCAACCTCGATCCCATAAATATACTCACAATGGATGAACATGACTGAGTATGAAATATATATTTTTAAAATAATTAAATTCAACAGCAACACGACCCTGTGGGTCCCAAAATATTAGCACATAACCCAATCATGATCTTTAATACGAGTCTTAGCTCAATTCTCCTAACACGTGGAAAATGTTCGGATAATAACACGATTCTTTAATTTTACAACTTCACAGAATTTATTCAAGTCATAATTTCTATGGTGCATGTCTACACGCTCGTCAACTTTCATGTGCGTCACCTCCAAACAATTTATATAACACTAAATTCGGGGATTCATACCCTCAGAGCCAAGTTTAGAAGTGTTACTTACCTCAAACCATGTAATTCTTTACTCCGCTATACCCTTGCCTCGCGAATTGGTCTCTGAATGCTTCGAATCTAGTCATAATTAATTCGATTTAGTCAATACCAATTATTGGAATTAATTCCATATGAAAATACTAATTTTCCAACAAAATCCGAATTTTAACTAAAACATCGCCCGTGGGTCCCATATCTCGGAACCTGATAAAAGTTACAAAATATGAACGCCCATTCAACCACGAGTCCAACCATACAAATTTTACCAAATTCCGACATCAACTCGGCCCTCAAATCTTCAAATTAAACCAAGAGGGTTTACTAAATTTTCCAACTTAATTCACCAATTAAATGTTAAAAACAATCATGAATTCGGATAATTTAACCAATATTGAGTTAAGAACACTTACCCCGTTGTTTTCCTTGAAAATCTCCCGAACATCGCCTTTTACCGAGCTCCAATTTGTACTTAAAGTTTCTGTCCAGGCGTTTCTTCTTCGCCGATAGCTCCCTCGCGTTCGCGAAGCATATTTTTGTGTTGCCTGAATTTCTTCTTCGCGAACGCGATGCTTTACCAAGCTTGGCCATCGCGAACGAGAGCTACCCTTCGCGAACGCAAAGCTTTAATGTTTCACTGCTACCAAACCTTCTTGGCAAACGCGTCACCCTTCTCGCGTTCGCGATGCACATCCTGCCAACCCTTCGCTAACGCGTCTTCTCTTTGCAAACGCGAAAAGAAAATATTGCCAGCCCCTCAATTCCTCTTCGCGAACGTGAGACTCCTCTCGCGAACGCGATGAAGGAAACCAGATACAGGCATCAGAAAATTCCAGCAGCTGTTTAAGTAAACATTTCGATCTGTTAACCATCCCAAACTCACCCGAGGCCCCCGGAACCTCAACCAAATACACCAACAAGTCCTAAAACATCATACGAACTTAGTCGAAACTTTAAAATCACATCAAACAACGCTAAAATCACAAATCACACCCCAATTCAAGCTTAACGAGAACTAACAAATTCCAACTTCTACATTCGATGCCGAAACCTATCAATTCAATTCCGATTGACCTCAAATTTTGCACACAAGTCATAAATGACATAAAGGAGCTATAAAAATCTTCAGACCTGGATTCTGACTCCGATATCAAAAAGTCAACTCCCCGGTCAAACTTCCAAACTTAAATTTCTATTTTAGCCATTTTAAGCCTAATTTAGCTACGGGCTTCCAAATAATTTTTCGGACGCGCTCCTAAGTCCAAAATCCCCATACGGAGCTATTTGAATCATCAAAACTCTATTTCGGGGTCATTTACACATAAGTCGACATCCGGTCACCATTTTAACTTAAGCTTTAAACCTTGGAACTAAGTGTTCCAATTCATTCCAAAACCTCATCGGACCTGAACCAATTTCCTCGACAAGTCACATAACCATTGTAAAGCATAAATTGAGCGGTAAATGGGGGAATGGGGTTGTAATACTCAAAATGACTGGTCGGGTCGTTACATTCTCCCCCTCTTAAACAAACGTTAGTCCTCGAACGTGTTTAGAATTATACTTGGAGTCTCAAATAGGTGTGGATATTTGCTCCACATCTCCCGCTCAGTCTCCCAAGTAGCTTCTACGACTGGCTAGCCTCTCCATTGTACTTTCACTGAAGCTATGTTCTTTGATCTCAACTTTCGAACCTGCCAGTATAAAATGGCCACCAGTTCCACATCATAAGTCAAATTACCATCCAATTGCACTGTGCTAAAATCCAAAACATGAGACGGATCTCTGACATACTTCCGGAGCATTGATACATGAAATACTGGATGAACACCCGATAGATTAGGCGTCAATGCCAGTTCATAAGCCACCTCTCCAATCTTCTTAAGTATTTCAAAAGGTCTAATATACCTAGGACTCAACTTGCCCTTATTTTCAAACCTCATAACACCCTTCATAGGCGAAACTCAGAGTAGTACCTTCTCTCCTACTATGTAAGCAACATAACGAACCTTCCGGTCGGCATAACTCTTCTGTCTAGACTGCGCCGTGCGAAGTCGATCCTGAATCAATTTAACCTTCTCCAAAGCATCCTGAACCAAGTCAGTACCCAATAGCCTAGCCTCACCCGGCTCAGACCAACCCACCGAAGACCGACATCGTGTCCCATATAAAGCCTCGTACGAAGCCATCTGGATGCTCGATTGGTAGCTGTTATTGTAATCAAAAACTACAAGTGGCAGAAACTGATCCCAAGAACCTCCAAAATCTATAACACAAGCTCGTAGCATATATTCCAATATCTGAATAGTGTGCTCGGACTGTCCGTCCGTCTGAGGGTGAAATGCGGTACTTAACTGAACCTGCGTACCTAATTCTCGCTGCACTACTCTCCAAAACTGTGATGTAAATAGCGTGCCTCGATCTGAAATGATAGACAGTGGCACACCTTGTAGGCGAACAATCTCGCAGATATAAATTTCATCTAACCGCTCCGAAGAATAAGCAGTACTAACTGGAATAAAATGCGCAGACTTGGTCAACCAATCCATAATCACCCAAACAACATCAAACTTCCTCAAAGTTCATGGGAGCCCGACTATGAAGTCCATGGTAATACGCTCCCACTTCTATTCCGGAATTTCAAGTCTCTGAAGCAATCCGCCCGGTCTCTGATATTCGTACAAACCCCACTATATCTTTCTTTATTTTTCTCCACCAGTAGTGTTGTCTCAAGTCCTGATACATCTTTGCGGTGCTCGGATGAATGAAATACCGCGTACTGTGTGCTTCTTCAAGAATTAATTCACGCAGCCCATCTACATTTGGCACACAAATTCGACCCTGCATCCTCAATACCCCATCATCCCTAATAGTAACATCTTTGGCATCACCGTGCTAAACTATGTCCTTCAGGACAAGCAAACGGGGATCATCATACTGGCGCTCTCTGATGCGGTCATATAAAGAAGACCGAGAAACCACATAACCTAGATCCCGACTGGGCTACGAAACATCTAACCTCATAAACTGATTAGTCAAGGTCTAAACATCAACTGCAAAAGGCCTTTCACCAAAAGGAATAAACGCAAGGCTACACATACTCACCGCCTTCCTACTCAAGGCATCGGCCACCACATTGGCCTTCCTGGGATGATACATAATAGTGATATCATAGTCCTTTAGCAGCTCCAACCATCTCTGCTATCTCAAATTTAGATCCTTATGTTTGAATAAGTACTGAAGACTCCGATGATCTGTAAATACCTCACAAGACACACCATAGAGATAGTGTCTCCAAGTCTTCAATGCATGAATGCCCCAACCACGATGTTGCGCGTAGATGAACAATGGGTGCCAATTCTAAATCATGGACTGGGTAGTTCTTTTCATGTGGCTTCAACTGGCGCGACGCATAAGCAATCACTCTACCATCCTGCATTAAGATACACCCACTACCAATTCGAGAAACATCACAATACACTGTATAAGAAACAGTAGTTGAAGGTAGGACTAGAACTGGAGCTGTGGTCAAGGCAGTCTTGAGCTTCTGAAATCTCTCTTCACACTCACCCGACCACCTGAATGGAGCACCTTTCTGGGTTAATTTAGTCAAAGGCAATGCAATAGACGAGAAACCCTCCACAAAGCGACGATAATAACCGGCCAAGCCAAGAAAACTCTGAATCGCAGTAGCTGAAGATGGCATGTGCCAACTCTGAACTTCCTCTATTTTCTTCGGATCCATCTTAATCCCTTCACTGGACACTATGTGTCCCAATAATGCCACCAAACTAAGCCAGAACTCACACTTAGAGAATTTGGCATAAAGTTTCTCTTCCCTCAGCCTCTGTAGTACAATACTCAAATGTTGTGCATGTTCCTCCTGGCTACGTGAGTACACCAGGATATCATTAATAAATACTACGACAAGTAAATTAAGATACGGTTGGAGTACACTATTCATCAAGTGCATAAATGTTGCTGGGGCATTGGTCAGTCCAAAAGACATCACAATAAATTCATAGTGACCATAACGAGTTCTGAATGTCGTCTTTAGAATATCCAAATCTCGAATTTTCAAATGGTGATACTCAGATCTCAAATCAATCTTAGAGAATACCCTCGCTCCCTGGAGCTGGTTAAATAAATCATCAATGCGCGGCAAAGGATATTTATTCTTGATTGTAACTTTGTTCAGCTGTCTATAATCGATGCACATCCACATAGTACCATATTTCTTTTTCACAAACAAAACTGGTACACCCCAATGTGACACACTAGGCCTAATAAACCCCTTACCAAGGAGTTCCTGAAGTTGCTCTTTCAATTCTTTCAACTCAACTGGTGCCATACGATACGGAGGAATAGAATGGGCTGAGTGCCCGACACCAAGTCAATATCGAAATCAATATCCCTGTCGGGTGGCATCCCTGGCATGTCTGCAGGAAATACATCAGGAAAGTTTCACACTACCGGTACAGAATCGATAGTAGGGGTATCTGCATCAACATCTCTCACGAAGGCCAAATACGACAAACACCCCTTCCCAATCATACGTTGAGATTTCAAATAAGAAATTACCATATTGGGAACATAATCTAGAGAACCTCTCCATTCGACTTTCGGCAACCCAGACATTGCCAACGTCACAGTTTTTATGTGACAGTCCGGAATCGCATGACATGGAGACAACCAATCCATACCCAGAATTACATTGAAATCAACCATACTAAGCAATAAAAGATCAACTCTAGTCTCCAGTACCCCAATAGTTACCACACACGATCGATACACACGGTCCATAATAATAGTATCGCCCACCGACGTAGATACACAAACAGGTGAAACTAAGGACTCACGGGGAATATCCAGATAATGAACAAAATTTGACGAAACATACGAATATGTAGAACCAAGGTCAAATAATATAGAAGCTTCCCTGTGGCACATTGAGACAATACCTGTGATCACTGCATCTGAAGCAACGACATATGGCCTGGCAGGAAAAGTATGGAATCGAGCCTGACCACCACCTGATCGGCCTCCCCCTCTTGGGCGACCCCTAGCTGACTAAGCCCCACCCGAGCTGGCTGGGTGGGTGGTGGAACAACTGGTGCAGAAGTCGTAGCCTGACTCCTCTGCTGAATTAGACCTCGCATAAGGCGGGGACAATATTTCTTCACATGACCCAACTCTCCACACTCATAGCAATCCCTCTCAAAAAATAGTGGCAAGTTCTAAGGCGGACATCGAGAACCATAATAACTACCAGAAGAACCTGGTATAGATGATCCCTGAACTAAATGAGCATGGGGTGTACTCTAGGCTGAAAGGGCATTGAGAGATGACTGACCCTAAGGACAAGTGTATGAACCATGGCTGGATGATGCACCACAGTGAACTGGACGACCCGTTTGAGTGTGCCTGTAAGGACGACCCCTGTTGTGGTAGGACTGCTGTCACGACCCAATTTCACCTATAGGTCGTGATGGCGCCCAACACTACAGCTAGGCAAGCCAACAAATAAATTAAACATATATCAATTATTTTCAGAATAATTTTGTAAGTAATTTTATTATTTTTCTAGCAATATTAAAGAAATAAAAAAAATACTGATTACTTAAATCCAAGAAAATAATACAATTTCAAATTCTACCAATGTGTGTGCCAAGACCTGGTGTCACAAGTGTATGTGCATCTACTAGATTATACAAAACCCCAAATACTGTCTGAAATAAAATAGACAGAATGAAAATACAAGGAGAGGCACTGGTAGCTACAGAATGGCTCAGCAAGGCAGCTCACCACTACGCCTTTGGATAACGTGGATGTACGATGATAGGTCCTCCACTAGTACCTGCCTCAGATCCTGCACAAAAAGTGCAACAAGTGTAGCATGAGTACGTAAACAATGCGTACCCTATAAGTATCAAGCCTAATCTCAAAGCGGTAGAGACGAGATGACCGACTTTGACACTCACTAAGAGTCAATAATAATAAATAAAATAAAAATAGCAATATCTAGATCAACATGATTTATAGAATTTACAATGATTGTCTTTAACGAGCAGAAATAATTAAATTCCTTCAAATGCAACAATTCTCAATATATTAATTAAATTCTTTTAATTCCAATAAATTTCCAATTTATCAATTAGCCTCATTTACAGGAATAACAATAATTTACTTAACAAGCAGAGATAATTAATTCTTTAAATTCCAAAGATTTCAAATTTATCAATTAGTTTCACAAGCTGCAATAAACTATTAAAGTATCGTGTAATTATTATTATTAGGCACGATTTCTGCCGAGGTCGTACGACCCGATCCAGAGTGTCATGTACACTGTCGAGGGATGTGCGGCGCAATCCATAGATGCATCTATCCCGCCGAGGCGTTCGGCTTGTTCCACAAGAAAGGAGGACGTTTTCTTATGTACCTTCGGAAGGAGAGTATATTTATTATAAGATCAATTCGAGAGGAATTAACAATTAATTTATTTAAATAGAAAATTAAGCATAAGAGATTTTTATCTTTTATATTTTTACCTAACAATTCACAATATATATATATATATATATATATATATAT